>JAIWYO010006116.1:0-166608 GCA_020631735.1 Saccharum officinarum | reverse complement strand
TGAGAGCTCATCACATGGATCAAATGATCAATTGCAAAATGTGACTAACCCATGTGATGTAGGGAGAAAGCATGTATCCACCTCTTGTGATGACTTATTAGATACTGCCATGTTCTTCACCTATATATGCTTTGTTCTACTTCTAATGTCTTGTGAGACTAACCTTGAAAGGAGAACAATAAAGCTCAAAAAATGAAAGTGAAGAATTTGAAGCAACAAGTTAGGAGAGGTTGCTACAACTCAAAAGTCACCTTTTGAGCACATGTTGAACAACAAAAAGAAGCTACGGTGACATGAGCGGCATTGCTTCAACAAGAGAGCAATATCAAAGGCAAAAGATGGGGGAAGAGAGATATGGAAAGAGAGATAAAGGAAGCAAGAACAGAGAAGCTCTCTCATTTTATGTGCTTTAAATGCCATGAAATGGACATCTTGCAATTGTTGCCCTAATGAAGAAAAGCTGAAGTTGAAGAAAGAAGAAGAGAGGCTCAAGCATGTCAAGTGCTTCAAGTGTCGCACTTGGGGGTCATCTCACCTCAACGTGCCCAACCAAGAAACTAGTGAAGCAACAAAAAGAGCCTCAACCAAAGCCACAAGTTGAGCAAGAAAACCACACCCCAATCTCAAGTCAAGAATCAAACCACAAGGATGATGATGGTGACTGAAGAAGAAGAAGAAAACAAGAAGGGGTGGAAGAGGAAGGCATCCAATGCAAATCCAAGATGCCAAGATGATGAGCAAGATTGAAGATAAGAAGAGAGATTTGCTCACATCAAGTGCTTCAAGTGTGAAGATATGGGACACTTTGCCTCGGGGTGTCCTACAAGCTTGAGAAGAATGCTCAAGCAACTCATGAGAGGCAGGCAATGAAAAGCATCACATGAGCAATATGAAGAAAAGCTCAATCAAAGAGAAGATGCTATTCATGCCGGGAAAGGGGACACATGGCACATTCATGTCCCCTAGGTAACATTTCTAAGCATATTTCAATTGATGATACTAATGTGCTTAGAAAGGATGTAAATGGTACCTCTATTATTGCTATTGCAAAACACCCGCTACCCATACTAAGGCTTTGCCTAAGTATGTTGCTCCTAACTTGAGAGGACCCAAACTTGTTTGGGTACCATCAAAAAGTGGATGATTGTTTGTAGGTACCATCGGCATGGAGGCTTGATTCATTTGGATCATATTGGTCATCATATGTTGAATCAAGTTTTAAAGCTTAGTGCATATTCTATCCCAATGCCAAGTCAAAAATAAGTGGAGTCCAAATACTACAACATACAAGTGCAACATTCAAGATTGTGGTGATTTATTGGATATATTTCATGGCTTGCAAATATTCAATTAAAAGCTTGCTATTGGATGATCATGAGCTAACCAAGGTATATCTCTTGTTGATCATTTCACTTGGGTGCATATGAGTTGATTGAATTGGATTAATATGCAATGTTGCTTGCTATGAGATGTTTGAATGGATTAAATGCCTAAGTAATCAAGTTTGAATTGATTTGTGTTGAATAAATTCATGAGATAACATTTAGTAAGTGGATTGGATGGATATATGTCTTCTGAAAGTATTTCAAACAAGTTAGTTTTCAAGTTTGATTCACATTTGATGAAGTATTGCTCAATGTATTGAAATCTGTCCCAAAGTTGAAAATCTGAGCTAGCAGTGATCAAGTCTGAGTTTGGATGATCAAATCTACTTGGATTGGCATGAATTTTGGTATGCATGCTCTAGACTTATGTTATAAGATGCTGTATAAATTTCATGAGAATTGGATAAGAGATGCTTCGGCTTTGGAGTACATCTTGTCAGCTATAGTGCAGCAGTTTTCAGCATGTTAGCAGTGGTGGAAGATTTAAAATCTGGTAGCAATCTATATGTCAAATGAATCTCAAATTTTTACAGCTGCTAGATGACTTAGTGAATCACATCTCCACCAAATTGTATGGCATTTGGATCTGTACATTAGAGATATGAATTATTCTTTGAAGGGTACAGAATCTGCCAGAAAAGTGACAATTATTGGATTGATCTAGAGTCACTCTTAAGTGAAAGGTCCTCAAGTTGAAAACATATTTTATAAGTGTCTGAGGCACCTAAGTTTGGTTTTGAATTGATCTAGAAGCATGACAAGGAATATGAGTACAAGGGCATTGATTGTGGAATGTACTTAGTGTACAAATTTGTACTCAAATTTGAAATGAAGATCAAACTCAAGATAAGATGAGGTTCAAGTTCTAGTAATAATTGGAGATCATTTGGTAGAAAGAAAAGGACTTAAAGAATAATTCAAGTTACTCATAATGTTAAGTCCATAGATCAATCAATCAAAGGCAATTCAAGTAAGTGTCAAGGATGTTCTTTGGGAGAGAGGTCACTTCTCCCTGCTGAGGGCTTGCGCCCAATGGGTGGGTAAACCGAGCCACCGGCTTGGAAGGCTAACATGGAAGTGATGAATTCAAGGGACATTTGAGATGCTTAATTGAAGCAATCAAATAGGTTGATCAAGAGAAAGCAAGCAACACCCAAAAGAGAGCTAGTCATGGTTATAAAATTGGTATCATAAGTACTTCTCTCATGCAAGCATCGATAAAGAGATGAAGCAAGCCAAACCACAACTCAGCGATAATGCACTTGATCATAAGTGGTTTTCATTTCATATGGGTGAAGAATGGATTTCTCTATAATGATTGGTCTTCACTAAGCTTATAAATTGGACTTCACATTGCTATTGGAGTAATGAATTGGAATCTATGTGACTATCCTCTACTCCAATATAACAAAGGTATCATTGTGTAATGTGCATGATCATTTCATCCCTTGCTAGTATGCGATAGTGCATATAGTAAATGCTTACTAGGATCATGCATAACAAATGAAATATTTAAATTCATAGCCTACCACTATTGCTTGAATTGTTTAAATAATCTAGTGGTATGTGTATGAATTGTTCATGAGCTAGTGAACCTAAGTACTTGATCTAGTTTGGATTGCTAACAAGTGACAAGTACAATATTGGCAGATAACCCTTAGTATGAGGAGTAAAGAAGCTTTCATTGGATCAAACCGGACTTAGAATCTTAGGCAAATCAACTTAGTTCAAGTCATACTAGAAGCTCATGACAATGATATGGGTACAAGCACACAGACAACAATGCAAATGGATATCTAGGTGTTTCAAATGGTATCTAGACTCAAAATATTTCTTCAATTGGTATTTACAAGTGGTGTCTAGATCATGATCTACAAGTGATATCCTACAAGTGGTACTCATAAAGATAGCAAATGTTCAAGAAAAGATCATATTGACAAAATCCTACCCCACAAGTGAAGAACAGTTCCCTCACACACATATAAGAGCTCAAGATTATCAAGTGAATGCGACCCATGCTATGACATAGGGGGAGGAGCCCCACCTAATGGTATCAAGGTCAAAGATCCTAAGTGGTATCTCAAGAGCAACATACAAGTAATGCCATTCCAACATGTGCGGTGATGTCCATCAACAACGCAATATTCAAGTCTCAACCATCTACCCCAATGCAAGCCTTTGTATCAATGAGAAATACACCCTTTATGGAAATTGATGACAAAGGGGGAGAAGTTGGAACAAAGATATGTCAATGCACCAAGAGAGGGTTTGGGACATCATGAGAAGATGGGGTTTGGACATGGAAATGGACAAGAGGGAGCAACAATGAAGAAAAGAGAAGGATAAAAATTCTTGGACAAGAGAAGCACACAAGTAGGGGGAGCAAGCTCATGAACATTGATTGGTTGCATTTGACTTGTGCATATTCATGTGCTTGCTAGCATTGCATAAGTTTTTATTTAACATGCATGCTTGTGTGGTGTATGCTAGTTATAGAACTTGAATGATGATATGATAACTAGCATGCATAGGATGATAGCTAGACTTGTGTTTATCATGAAAAACTAGAACCTTACTTATAATGTTGATCTCACGGGGTTTCTAGTATTTTTGATGTCTAGCTACTCATGATGCTAAGGATGATGGCAAACTTGTGATTTTCAAATGGTATCGAGCTATCAAATGGTATCGAACCACAAAGGTTTATTCTATACACCTTAGCATCACTTAGTAGTGCTAACCCTCCTACAAATTACATATTAATGCATATGTGCAAGCTTGAAACCAAACCATTTGAGCACATATGTAGGGAGAGTTATCACTACCAAGTTGGATTTTATGATGCTTATCCAAATCCTAACATAGAGCTTAAATGTTGGATAAGTGGCATAAAAGTCCAAAAGAACTTAATTTCCATATCTTTGTAGAGTTGTCATCAATTACCAAAAAGGGGAGATTGAGAGGTCCTTGTTTGGTTTTAGTAATTGAGTGACAACCTTAGGTGGACTAATTGTGTTTATGTGAGATACACAGGGAATTAGTCCATAGATGATTGTGACATGAAGGAGCTCATTGCATATGAGACATGACATGGAGTCATGTGACCAAGGTGGCGAAGATCAAGATGAGGCTTGGCTTGATGGACCGGTTGCAAGTGTGAAGGGCAAGTCGGAGGCTTTGGAGCGATGGACCGCGAGGCGGTGAAGCTTGAGCAAGACTTGGCGCCGATGGACCGACGCAACGGTGAAGAGCAAGTGAGGTCAAGATCGATGAACCAATACGGTCATGTGATGATATGAAGTGGATCATATCATTTGGTGATTGGTTGGTGCATGTGTTGCATCAACGTCGGAGGAGATGGAGTGTAATGCGCAAGGCAAAGGTATAACCTATGGTATTTCTATTTCACCGGTCATAGGTGTGTAGAGAAGTTTATGACCGGGTTTAGGATAGATGGCCGTACTATCAAGAGGGGCAAACTTGTTTGCATATCGGTCATCTATGCCACTCGTGTGATCTAACTATGCATCGTTGCTAGGATCGAGTGGCGTGGCAAGTTGAGTGGTTAACTCCTTCGGTAAAATGTTTGTGAAAATGCTAACACACGTGCACAAGGAGGTGTTCACTTGTTGGTGTTGGCACATTTGCGAAGGCGTTGGAGTTTGAGCGGTAGAGAGGGTTTGGGTTCCTCTCTCCTTCCGCCGAGCTTGCGAGCGCGGGATTCAGGCGTTTTTGAGAAGTTGAAATGCCTAATTTCCACTACGCCGGAAGTCGGAAAAGAAACGGAGGCGAACGGAGGTCACAGAGGTGACCGGACGCTGCACCGGACGCGGTCATGGAATGACCGGACGCGTCCGGTCAGTACAGCGCAGGCGCGGGTGCTAGGGTTTGTGACCGGACGCGGGTCTGGCCTGACCAGCGCGTCCGGTCAGTACAACTGAGCGTAAGAGAGAAGCGCGCGACCGGCGCGTCCGGTCCTTCACGGGACCGGAGCGTCCGGTCAGGTGTCCAGAGGAAACTAAGTACGATCGGACGCGAGGCGCGTCCGGTCACACATGATCGGACGCGTCCGATCGTTGAAGGTGCTTACTGGACTCTAACCGGACGCTGGCACTGTCGCGTCCGGTCGTTGCGAGGAGCGCGTCCGGTCGTTGTTTCGCGGGCGCGGGTGCTGTGCGGATCGGCGCGTCCGGTCGTTGCGAGGAGCGCGTCCGGTCGTTGTTTCGCGGGCGCGGGTGCTGTGCGGATCGGCGCGTCCGGTCGTTGCGAGGAGCGCGTCCGGTCGTTGCTTCGCGCGCGCAGTGCTGTGCGACCGGCGCGTCCGGTCGTTTTGAGAAGCGCGTCCGGTCATAGGGTTTGACCGTTGGCGCAGTGACCGTTGGAGGATCTAACGGTCGCGTTTGAAATTCGAGGGACACGTGGACGTCGCAGGGCGACCGGACGCGGTGAAGCGCGTCCGGTCAGTTACGACCGGCGCGTCCGGTCGTCCCGAGTTTTGCCCAGTGAAGGGGTAACGGCTCTATTTGATCGTGGGTTATAAATAGATGCCTTGGCCGGCTGTGGCCGTAAGCTGAGCACACTTTGGCCTTGGTGGCTTATGTGGTAGTGCTTGGAAGCCCTCTAACTCACTCATGCTTGATAGTGTTCATCGGATCGAGTGAGAGAGCGATTCTAGTGCGTTGCATCGAGAGGATTGCATCGAGTGGCACTAGGTGATCGTGTTGCAAGCCGGTGGTGCTTGTTACTCTTGGAGGTTGCCACCTCCTAGACGGCTTGGTGGCTTGCGACTCCGTTGAAGCACGCGTGGAGATTGTGCGTGGCTCCGGAGGAGGATTTGTGAGGGGGATTGTGCTCACCCCGCGGGATCGCGAAGAGCAACTCTAGTAAAGCTCGTGGCTTGGAGGATCCCCATCTTGAGAGTGGATGTGCGGCACCCGCTGAGGGTTTGACTCTTGATAGTCAATTAGCTCGTGATCCATCAAGTGGGTGTATCGCCACAACGGGGACTAGCTTGGTGGCAACCAAGTGAACCTCGGTGAAAAACCGCCGTGTCAACATTGTGTACATCTTCTCGGTGGTTTGCTTTCGATTCACAAGCTTGTATTTACATTCATATATTTGTGCTTGTGTAGTTGCTCTTGTAACTAGTTTGCTTGTGTAGTTAGCTAGTTACCTTCTTGCTTGTGTAGCATAGAAGTAGCTCCCGTTGCGTGGCTAATTTGGTTTGTGTAACCTTGTTAGTCATATTCCTTAGTTTGTGTAGCTAAGTAATTTGCGCTCTCTAGTTTGGCATTAGTTGCCTTGCTATTGAGCATTGCTAGTGAGCATAGGTGGCTTCGTGCTTTTGCTTACTAGAATTGTGTAGGAGCTCCCCGGCTTTGCTAAAGTACTAATGCATAGGTTTGTGTGACCTTGCTCTAGAATTGTTTAGGAGAGCTCTTGCTAAGGAAAGCACCTTAGTTACATATTTACGATCTTTGTGAGGTGCTTGTGAACTTAGATAGAGGGGTGTAGTCTTGGCTAGACCGATAGTTTTAATTCCGCATTTGTTTCGGTTTGCCGACGCGATTAATTTTAGAAAGGACTATTCACCCCCCCTCTAGTCCGCCATCTCGACCCTACACTCGCGCGCTCACTCGCTCTCCCACGGTGGCCGTCCGGTGACCGGTGCCTCGGTCGACAAACCGACTCTACCAACACCTTCTACACCACCCCACGACTCCGTTTTGCTACTAAACACCCTGGCTCGAGCTCTAGCGACTAGCGAACGACGGCGATGGCAGCACGGTGGTCACGGAGCAGCACGCCGGCGCCTACAAAGCGGTAGAGACTAAATTGGAGGGTCGGGAAGCATCAGCGGCTCACCGCGGTTGCAGTGAAGCTCTCGGTGGCGACGGGGAGCGGCTGGAGTGGTCTGGCCACGGGAAGGCGAGGATGGCGGGCAGTCGCCGGAGTTGAGCATGGGAACAGGCAGTACGGGAGCTCGGGTGGGAAAACGGTGAATGCAAGCGGTCCACAAGATGCGCAAGGCCGAGGCGGAGCTAGTGGTGCAGTTGGCGTGGCCAGAGACGGCTTGGTGGCGGCAGCGGCGAGCGGCGGAGCTACGGTGGCGGCGGTGGCGAAAACGAACAAGGTCACGGTGAACGTTCGGTATTTATAGCAGGCGGTCACGACTACAGAGCGGCACTGCTACATCGTCGCGCTAGCGATTCTGGGCGCGCCTGGAAGCTGGCCGAAGCCGTCCGACGTCTCGCCGGCGCCCATACCGGCCGGTGGCCGTCGGTGATTGGCGTTCACTGTAGCTCCCCCCCAAACTCTGAAATTTAAAATGGTTTTTCAAATTACTTTCAAATTCATGTAATAACTTAAAAAACTTCCAATGTATGAAATCTTTAGAATTTCAAGCTCTACAAGTTTTGTATTGAACATTGTTTCAAATTCTCACTGGATTTTGAAATTTGCGTTTAAATTCAAAAGGGGACACATTTTTCAGATTTGGTAATTTAGAAATTACTTTTGATTTTATATTGAAACTTTAAAATCTCCAAACATCAAAGTTGTATATCTTGACCAGACCTACAACTTTGCTGTTCAAAACTTTTTTCAAATTCTGCCTCCATTTTGAAATCTTAGTTTGGGGACAAAAATAAGTTAAATCTGAAATTTGTTTATTTTCAAGATTGCTCCATATTTTACACTAAAACTTTGAAAACTCAAAACACCAAAGTTGTAGCCCTTGAAAAGTTCTACAAACTTGGTTTTAAACTTTTTCCCAAATTTTGCTTAGATTTTGAATTATTTCAAAAGGGGTAAAACAAGGTTTTAAAATTGATGGTTTTAAATTCAATTGATTATTCTTTTTAACTAAACATGATTAATTATTTAACACTAATAAAACATTATTTCATGTGATAAGAAACATGGCATTATTAATGTATTAAGCATACTAATAAAAATAACATATCACATCACTATTGAAACATGTAAAACACGTATATAAAACATGAAACATTCTATTGCAACATATGAAACACTACCAAGCAACACATGAAACATCACTATGTAACAGAGACCTGATATATTAAACATTGCTTATGCAACATGAAATGCATCTTATGCCTTGATGTATGCATGATCAGTACTTAATCAAGTTTTAACTGCTTTTTAACATCTGGGATGTTACACTATCCCCCTTAAAGAAATCTCGTCCTGAGATTTCAGGAACGACATAACCCGTGGGGTTAAGTAATGGAAAAGGAAATGTGTCAAACACATTAACCTTGAGAAAGTTCACAAAGTAACAAGGATTAGTTCGAGAATTACAACCGATTTCATAATGATGGTTGTAATTAACAAGGTATTTAGAGAAATCTCGAAGACATGGATTATTTCAAAAAGAAAGTCCAAGAGAGTCGTAAGTACGTCAATTGCGGACTATAATGAATCATGGTCATAGACCTTGCTATAGCAAATACCCCGTATTCCCATACAGTGATCAGCCATAGGGATTTCCACGATACTTGCTATACCATTGTTACTGATCATGGTACCACTATAGTGCACAATTGAAGCAACTTTCAAGAAAGTAGGGTCTTTTGTTGAAACAAAAATATTCACAGAAGAAATCAAGATTACAACCGCGATTTGATAATGGTTCCAACATCAAGGAGTAAGATAATTCAAAAGAAGTAGGGGCATGAATTCCCAAGACATATTGCAAATAGTGAGGCCATATTAGTCATGAGACTATAATAGATCACGACCACAGACCTCGATACCTGCGCGCACCCAGCAGAAACCCATGTGACCTGGGCACACAAGAGACTCTAGGTTCTGACGCGGCACCGTGGTCACGGAACGTGGCACCACTATAGGACACAACAGCGATAACCCTTGTCTCACAATATTGAGAATATAACCGAGATCAGAAGTCGGTCATAATCACAAGGCGTCTAGGGACTCAAAAAGACAACTTTGAATCCCTAAGGAGCGTCTAGAGAATGAAAACATCCTAATTGTGGACTATAAGGAATCATGATCATAGACCCTGATAACAGCAAGTGTCAGGTATTTCCTTATGGTAGCAAGTCACAAGAAACTCCAGGATACAACGATGTTCCATTGTCACTGATCATGGTACCAACATAGGGCACAACTGCAGTAACTCATTTGACAATGTCAGTATTATAACCAAGATCAGAGATTGGTTATAATAACAAAGGATCTGGAGAGGTTAGAATTCTTCGATGAATGTCCAACGAGTGAAAGCACATTAATTGTGAGCTATAATGGTTCAGGAGCACCGACTATGGTACTAGTGCGTATTCTGGTGGAACTCATGTGGTCATGAATCACAGAGTATCTAGGTTTAACACAGCACCATAGTCACGGGTCGAGGCACCACTATAAAGCACAACTAAAGTAACTCTCGTCAAACACATGTAAGTGATCAATATCAAAGTAATAGCATGTGTCAGGATGGAAGAAATCAAGACGTGACACATGCATACATTGAGAAGTCAATGCAAGGAGTAGTCCCAGGTTTTACATGGAGTCGACATGGTAAATAAAGTGTATCCAGAAGTTCCCCAAAGATTAGGAACTTGTGGAGCAGGGATCATCAAAGGACTAATAGAACCTGGTACAGGACGAGATTCATCAATAGAACAGTTATAACGAATAATAACTGCTCCTCGAACATAAGGAGGGAAATTTTAATCATTATTTTATTCTCATTTTATGCATGATATGAGATATGCTCGTCCTATACGTCTTCTCAACGTCAGGAGTACTTCATCTTCATCATGTTAGTAGATTGTAGGACTTTACTTATACACTATCTTCATTGCACAAAACGGATTTTCAATAGGTACTTCAGTAGAGCTTTATCGGTGAAGTTGACTCTTCTCTTGACCTTCCAAAGTCGAGTTAACGAACTTCTTAAAGCCTTTTTACTTGAGTCATCAGAAATTCTTCATGAAGTCTTCCAACAAGCAAGAAAATAGATAGAAGTCCATTTTTAGCTTGTTATCTTCAAAAACTTTTATATTGTAAATTCATTTTGAAGTTTTCAAATGTAATGTTGTAGTTGATCCATTGTATGAGCTCTGATACCACCTGTAGCAGAACCTCGTAAATTATATGGCCCACATGCACCTATCATTGTCCCTAAGACCTCTGACGGCTATGCATGTAAACCAGATAACCTAAGAAGATCTGTTGGGTGCCCTCACAGGACCCCGATTCAACTACGTTTAACAACTCATACCAGGATCAACAAAGAAGTAACTACAACATTACAACATTTGTACAAAACATTACATCAGAGTGTGGAAGAATAATAACAATAAATTTACAAATCATGATTAAGTTAACTTTTTATAAACTTAACTTGTATTGCGGAAGTTGAGTAGAACTACAAAAGACAACTTAGGTAGAACACCTAAGTCAGGAGAGGACAATCAAATCATGTCAAGCCCACTGACATGACCTAATTAGCAGCACCAGTTAGCACCTGCAACAGGGGTTAACAAACCCTGAGTACGAGAGTACTCAACAAGACTTACCCGACTAAGACAAAGACTCCAAGGGCATGCTAGCTTTAGGGAATCAAGGTACGGGTATTCTAGAATCAAATTTTCTTTTGCAGAAAAGCTTACTAAGGTAAGTCCTTATCTTCAATATTTTACTTTTACCATTGATGGTTCATTAACCAATTCTAGGTGATCCTAATCTAGATCAAAGTAATTATCATCAAAACCTTTCTCATTCTTTCTTTCAATTCCAGTTCTTAACTACGATGCAAGTCAGGTGATCAAGTCTCCATAATCGAGGAGCAACGACGATTCGAATCGATTATACCCAGCTGGGGATCCCTAACCTCACGACATATGTAAAACCGAATCTTGCATATATCAACCCTCATTTAGATCTCCCAAAACCAGAACGTGTCCATCGCCACCCGAGAGTACAGTACCCCTCGAACCCGACCAAATTCTAGCCCCGAGGGTACACGCTACTCTCGCCATCTCTCCACTCCCAGTGCGAGGTTAGACGTTCTCGTAATGGAATCACCAATATTTTGGGCTTACCCAAGGCATGAGGCTAGTTGCAAAGTCTCGAACACAACAGGCTTACAACGAACAGACCTTAACTGACAAGGCGGAAACACTACATTGAGACTCCTTTCCCAATGCATGTTAGCAGTGGCCAAACCACCCGCCCGATCTTTCAAGTTCATTCTCATATTTCAATATTCATTCAATATGTCGTCATGGCTATATAAACATTGCATTTAAAAGCTTAACTTCTAAGCATAGCGAAGCATACTACGCATTTTCCGTAAAACAGGTATCAAGGTTGATATCACAATAATCAAGGATGATAATGCAGCAATTAGGTTATCACTCAACTCCTAATTACTTAATGCAGTAAACCATAATATAAATAATAAAACATTTGTAAAATTCAAGGTAGGGTTTAAATGCACCGGGGCTTGCCTTCGTTGCAGCGGTGGTTAGTTCTCGTAGAAGTCAAGTTTGACACCAACACCTCGAGTGTATTATCTTCTCCGAAGCTTGATCGACATGATCCAAAACACTCTCGTATGCACTACACGTAATAAAAATGATGCGATGCTTAATATGATGAAATGCATGCCATGATGCATGACGCATGATGATGAATAAGGCATAGCATACAAGAGACATTTAGAAAGGATAAACATCAGTTATCTACTTGAGTACAACTTTCCTTCGCGGTACAGTTGTAAGCTAACAAGGTTAATTTAAAGGTTAACTAACTATAACTTTGTTTTTACCCAAGAGATTGCATCTAATAACAAGTAATATTACCACAAGACCACTAAATAGTAACATAAATAAGTTATTAACTACTAAAGACCTAAGTTAATGACACTAACTATCATTAACAAATCCTAGTTAACAAGTCAATCATAACTTAAGCAATTAATTAAAGTACCAAGGGTCATTACATGTTAATGACCCAAGGTCATCACTCAATCCCAAAAGAGCACACAACACTTAAAGTTATTGATTTAACATTTAATTACTATTTAATTAATTAGGGTATAATTAATAGTTGATCAAACTTTACCTAAACAAGCTCAAACTTTTTATATATATTAAGAATGACTTAAAATAGTGTCACAATAAATTTCATCATTTTTGGATTAATAAATTAATTATTAAAATTCATGGAAGTTGCATTTAATCTTTATTGGAACTAATTAAATCTACTGCACAAAGTAATCAAATTTAGGGTTTAATATTTTTCCTAGATAGTTTGCACATTGAGAAGCTTACACAAAAATTTTTAGAAATTTTGGAACTCTACACAATTTTTAATGAAATAAACAAATAGTATCACTATTCAAAATTTTGAAAAAGAAAAACAAAAACCGAACTTGGGCCGATTTTCTTTTTCTCCCGCGGTCCGGCCCAGCTGGTCGGCCCGCTCGCCCGCGCCTTCGCCCGCACCCGCGCTCGGCCCAGCCGCGCGGCCCAGCAGCGGCCTGCCTCCGCCCGTGCGTGTCTGCCTCTCCCTCTCTCTCTCTCTGACAGCGTGGTCCCGCCTGTCATCCCTCACCTCTGTCTCCCTCTCGCTCTCCCGCACGCTCACTCGCTCTCCCACGGTGGCCGGCCGGTGACCGGTGCCTCGGTCGACAAATCGACTCTACCAACACCTTCTACACCACCCCACGACTCTGTTTTGCTACTAAACACCCTAGCTCGAGCTCTAGCGACTAGCGAGCGACGGCGATGGCGGCACGGTGGTCACGAGAGCAGCACGCCGGCGCCTACAAAGCGGTAGAGACTAAATTGGAGGGTCGGGAAGCATCAGCGGCTCACCGCGGTTGCAATGAAGCTCTCGGTGGCGACGGGGAGCGGCTGGAGTGGTCTGGCCACGGGAAGGCGAGGATGGCGGGCAGTCGCCGGAGTTGAGCATGGGAACAGGCAGTACGGGAGCTCGGGTGCAAAAACGGTGAATGCAAGCGGTCCACAAGATGCGCAAGGCCGAGGCGGAGCTAGTGGTGCAGTTGGCGTGGCCAGAGACGGCTTGGTGGCGGCAGCGGCGAGCGGCGGAGCTACGGTGGCGGTGGTGGCGAAAACGAACAAGGTCACGGTGAACGTTCGGTATTTATAGCAGGCGGTCGCGACTACAGAGCGGCACTGCTACATCGTCGCGCTGGCGATTCTGGGTGCGCCTGGAAGGTGGCCGAAGCCGTCCGGCGTCTCGCCGGCGCCCATACCGGCCGGTGGCCGTCGGTGATTGGCGTTGCACTGTAGCTCCCCCCCAAACTCTGAAATTTAAACTGGTTTTTCAAATTACTTTCAAATTCATGTAATAACTTGAAAAACTTCCAATGGTGAAATCTTCAGAATTTCAAGCTCTACAAGTTTTGTATTGAACACTGTTTCAAATTCTCACTGGATTTTGAAATTTGAGTTTAAATTCAAAAGGGGACATATTTTTCAGATTTGGTAATTTAGAAATTACTTTTGATTTTATATTGAAACTTCAAAATCTCCAAACATCAAAGTTGTATATCTTGACCAGAGCTACAACTTTGTTGTTCAAAACTTTTTTCAAATTCTGCCTCCATTTTGAAATCTTAGTTTGGGGACAAAAATAAGTTAAATCTGAAATTTGTTTATTTTCAAAATTGCTCCATATTTTACACTAAAACTTTGAAAACTCAAAACACCAAAGTTGTAGCCCTTAAAAAGTTCTACAAACTTGGTTTTAAACTTTTTCCCAAATTTTGCTTAGATTTTGAATTATTTCAAAAGGGGTAAAACAGGGTTTTGAAATTGATGGTTTTGAATTCAATTGATTATTCTTTTTAACTAAACATGATTAATTATTTAACACTAATAAAACATTATTTCATGTGATAAGAAACATGGCATTATTAATGTATTAAGCATACTAATAAAAATAACATATCACATCACTATTGAAACATGTAAAACACGTATATAAAACATGAAACATTCTATTGCAACATATGAAACACTACCAAGCAACACATGAAACATCACTATGCAACAGAGACCTGATATACGAAACATTGCTTATGCAACATGAAATGCATCTTATGTCTTGATGTATGCATGATCAGTACTTAATCAAGTTTTAACTGCTTTTTAACATCTGAGATGTTACAGTAAATCTTTTGCGTATTCGAGAAAAAAAATATCGATGCTTTGGATAAAAATATTGTTTTGCGTATGACATCGGATACCAATATTCCTTTTGCAGGAAGACTTTGGCCTTTTTATCCAGATCGATAAAAATATTGTCTTGCCTGACATTATGTTATAAGGGTGTGTTCACTTCGCGAAAAGTAGATAAAAAGTTACTGTAGCATCTTTCGTTGATATTTGACAAAATTTATCCAATCATAGACTAACTAGGCTCAAAAGATTCGTCCCGATATTTACAAACAAACTATGCAATTAATTATCTTTTTTACATATATTTAATGCTCCATGCATGCGTCGAAAGATTTGATGTGATAGGTGGAAGAGGAAATATTTTGGGTTAGGATGGGAAGTGAACAAGGCCTAAGTTGTTTTTTATCAGCTTATTAGCCAGTGTTTTCTTTATAGGGGGTGTTTAGTTTTCACCTAAAAACTTTACACCCTATATCATCGAATGTTCGGAGACATGGAGTATTAAATATAGATAAAAAAATAACTAATTGTACACTTTGCATGTATTTTGCGAGATGAATCTTTTAAATCTAATTAATCTATGATTGAATACTAATTACTATAATTACATATGTGCTACAGTACTCTAAAAATTTTACAGGCCCTAAACTGAACACGTCCATAATTATCACTTCTTGATGCTAATATTCTAGTATATCAGTTTCCATCCCTATTCCCCAACAACAACGCCCATTGTTCTGGACCACAGTATGGGCCAGTACGCGACGACGAGGTGGTTTCCAGACGAGTCCTCGTGTCGCTCTGTCCGGAAATTCCCGCGAGCGGACCACGCGTCGACGCCCCTAACCGTGCTTGCATTGCAGCGTTAGACTATCCGCACTCATTGCATTACGTCCTAGTCAGCAACATTCTCTCCTCTATATTCAATTCTTTCACACTCATCTATCCTCTATATCATCCTCTATCCACTCTATCCACTGTGGGGACCTACTTATCACTTTATCTAAATATATCCATGTGTGATCTAATTTTGAAGGATTTATTGAGACGAATTTAATGGTGAAATCGAAATTTAATTTGGATTTTTGGTTTGTGAGTTATAGTATTTTTTTTCCTTTGTTTAGGTAGTGGGATCTGCCACTATAGAATATAGAGTAAGCACAGTACCACTCTAAATATAGAGTGAGAGAAAGGATATAGTATCGTTTTAGAGTACCCAGTGCAGCAGTTTTTACTATATATTCATATTCTAAAGCTTTAGAGTAAGGCTAGACTAAAAACTCAAAGCTCGTTAGCTCGCTCGGCTCGTGGCTGGCTCGGCTCGTTAACGAGTCGAGCCGAGCCAGGATTTTAGCTCGTTAGCTATAACGAGCCAACTCGAGCCGGCTCGTGAGCCGCTCGCGAGCCAAAACGAGCCGTAGTTTTAGAGAAAAAGTCATCATAACTTATATTAGTTTTATATTACTTCATATTTTGCACTTCACAAATAGATGATATGTTAGCTCATATGAATATTTTGTTCGATTTAAGGATATTGAATATATTATTTTTATATTATTAATATTTTTATGCTTTAGATAAATATAAATATTATATTTTGTATATTTTTTTACCTAGCTCGCGAGCCTAACAAGCCAGCTCGAGCTCGTAACGAGCCGAGCTGGCTTTCTGGCTCGTTAAGATAACGAGCCGAGCCGAGCTAGCTCGTTATCCTAACGAGCCAGAACGAGCCGAGCCGAGCTGGCTCATTAGCCAGTTTTACATTAGAGTATCGTTTTAGAGTACCCACTGCGGCTGGTCTTAAAAAGAACCAGTAACGCATGGACGATTTGACGGCCCTGGAACGGTCGGAAATGCTGCCAGGCTACACTACAACGACTCAACGAGAATTTAATTTTACGTTGTTGTTGTCAAAAGTGTGAAGGGGCTAACATTTACCGTAATCCTCTTGGTTTATATAGATACAAAAAAATAGTAAAGTTCACACTGATGTAGGACACGCCTATGCCACCTACGGTACGGAACCTTAGATACTACGGCGCTCTACGATTTGGACACCATTCCGGGCCACGTTTAGGTGGTGTTTGTTTAAGGAGTTAAAGTTTAACCAACACTATAGCACTTTCGTCTTATTTGACAAAAAGTTTTTAATTTTAAACTAATTATGCTTAATAGATTCGTCTCGTAAATTACTTCTAATCTGTACCGACATGTATGCAATTAGTCTACATTTAGTACTCCATGCATTTAATGGAACATTGATGTGATGGGAGTTAAACTTTAACCAAATGAAACCAAACAGGCCCTTAGATTGCAAGTTTTTTTCACACATATATGAAACAGTAAATGTAGATAAAAAATAACTAATTATACAGTTTGATTGTAAATTACGAGACGAATCTTTTGAGCCTAATTAGTCCATGATTGGACAATAATTACCAAATACAAACGAAAGTACTACAGTGCCAATAAATATAGATAAAAAATAATTAATTACACAGTTTAATTGTAAATTACGAGACGAATCTTTTAAACCTAATTAGTTCATGATTGAACAATAATTACTAAATACAAACGAAAGTGCTGTAGTACCAAATTTTACTCTCCCTCCTATCTAAACAAGGCCCCGCCCTTCTCCTTGCTTGCTGTGAATTTCCCCCACGTCCCAGCCCCCAGGATGACGCAACGGGGGCTTTCCTGACTAGGGCAGTGTTTACTTCCTTCAAAATTTCAAAAATTTTATAAGATTTTCCGTCACATCAAATCTTTGGACACATACATGGAGCATTAAATATAGATAAAAAATAACTAATTGCACAGTTTATCTGTAAATGTCAAGACGAATCTTTTGAGTCTAGTTAGTCCATAATTGGATAAATTTTACCAAATAACAACGAGAAGTGCTACAGGACTTACCACACACTTTACAAACATGGCCTTGTTTAGATACCCGAATCGGGCGGCCGATTCGGGGGCACTGTTGGTACAGTGTTCCGGTCGGAACACTGTAGCAACTTTGTTTTTAGTGTAAAAAATTGTTCAAAAATTAATTAATTAGACTCAAAATGTTCGTCTCGTAAAATACAACAAAACTGTGCAATTAGTTTATGATTTCATCTACATTTAGTACTCCATGCATTTGCCGACATTTTAATGTGATGGGGAATCTCTTTTTTACGTAGTAGAATTTAGGGGTGAATTTAGGTATCTAAACAAGGCCCATCTAAACACACCCTAGCTAGCTTTTAGGCTCTGCTGTGTCAGTGTGTGCTGTCTCACGATTTCGGCCTCGTTTAGATCCCAAATTTAGGAACCCAACTCTGCATAGTAAATGTCTCGTCACACTGTAGCATTTTTGTTTTTATTTGGTAATAATTGTCCAAATATTGATTAATTAGGCTTAAAATATTCGTCTCACAAAGTACAATAAAATTGTGTAATTAGTTTTTGATTTTATCTACATTTAGTACTCCATATACGTGTCGACATTTTGATGTGATGGGGAATCTTTTTTTTGCATAGTAGAATTTGGGAGTGAATTTGAGTATCTAAACAAGGCCTTCATTCAAGGCCTTGTTTAGTTCCCCAAATTTCACTATGCAAAAAGAAGATTTCCCACCACATCAAAATGTCGGCACATGCATGGAGTATTAAATGTAGATAAAATCAAAAACTAATTACACAGTTTTGTTGTACTTTGCGAGATGAACATTTTGATCCTAATTAATCAATGTTTGGACAATTATTACCAAATAAAAACAAAAAAAACAGTGATTCGGCACAGTGTTTTGTTCACCGAATCGGTGAACTAAACAAGGCCCAAGGCAAGATCGATGCAGGTACAACTGTACAACCAAAGAGGCCAAAAGAAAGAAAAAAAAAAGGTCTGCAGCACTATGAGATAAGAACGCGAGTTGTTAAAACAAAAGCGCAGGAGAAACAGCGCTAAGAAAAAACTTTCTTCGTTTTTAAGCTATGATATGTACAACCGAACACAGACCACTATATAAACAATTTATGTTTGTCGCTCTAAAAACGAAGGAGTGATTCTTTATGTTTACAGAAACAATTGCTCTCTTGACTTTCGAATACATAGTTTCTTTATCAATGTACACTGCTTTCCCTATACGGACGTTCAACTCATAAATGGTCGCCATATATCAAGCAACTGAACCAAGCCCGTCGTTTTTTTTTATTGGAGAAGGACTGAACCAAGCCCGTCGTGTAAGGCATGCATGAAGACGGAATCATAGACCCTTCGTGGATATTGCTTCCCTTTCTAATAAAATTTTTATAGCAAAACTATTACTGCCTTTTAAAAAAAATAGTACCTACTACCTACGTCCTTAAATAAATCAATTCATAAAACCATCTGAAATCAAATTATCTTAAGTTTATCCAACTTTATAGAAAAGGGTAACAATATCTATGACACAAAAAAATATTATGAACATAAATATTAATGCTCTTTCCGATAAAGTTGGTCAAATTTGAAATAGTATGACTTAGGACAACTATAAAAGTTATTTTAATTTAGGATGGAGGGGGTAATAATTAAGCCTGCCTAAAATTATTTTGAGCTTCATATTTTTTGTTGGCCAATACAGTAAGTGAGCCGCATTAAACGACGTTTGGACATCTTCATCATCCTGTTGAGTATCTAGCCGCCTCGAAGAACTTACCAATTATCGATTTGCTCGGGATTACTTCCTCCAATTACAGATATAACTTCATCTAGATTTTTTTTGAACAAACAGCAGGCGAGCCCCTACCTGTTTTTTTTTTGCATATATATGAAAAAGGTATTTACAGACTGTACAAAGTACAAAGCTCCAAGATCCAAAAAAGAAAAGGGAACAAACTTCATCTAGATTTGTCTTAAGCCAAACTTTTAAATTTTTTACTAACTAGCAATATGTAGTCTCAAATGAAATTAGACTAATATAGTATCATGAAAGTGATTTTCAGGGTGAATCTCATAATAATGTGGATCTTGTGATGTAAATAAAATTATAAATACAGATGGTCATTGGTCAAAGTTTTGAAAATACTACTGACTTAGAACAAATCTAGGCGCACTAACTAGGATAGGACTTATAGGAGGATGTAGATGCAAAGCTTACGTATTCAGGCAAACGCATGCGGGCAAATGCGTCGCCCACGGGCCACGGCATCGTTGCCGTGTACTCCCAGAACATAAGTCTTCTCGTTTCTCGAGAAATCAGTTCTTTTAAGCTTTGACTAATTATATATAAAAGAATATTAATATTTATAATACATAATTAGTATCATTATATAGATTGTTGAATATACTTTTATAATAAACTTATTTGAAGATATAAATGTTGCACGTATTTTTTACAAATTTAGTCAAAATTGAGAAAGTTTTGACATGCACGCATCCTATAATAACTTCTATTATAGGACAGATGGAGTACTATATAAGCAATTACTCCTATAATAACATGGCGTCATCAGCAGCCACGAGCCTCGGGTTGTTGCTGCTCACGGGCAACACGATCGCTGCCATCCGCAGGTCTCGCGCAGACGACGACGCTTCCGCGACAGCCTTCGCCGCCACGTCGTACGCCAGCCTCGTCCTCCTCTTCTATTGCCTGCGGCGGTTCGAGACGTCGTCCACAGGCTCCGCGGCCAAGGCACGGGCCAGGGTTGGCGTCTGGCTCACCACGACGCTGCTCACCGCCATGTTCTCCTGGCGGGTCTCGGCGCTCATGCCCTGGCACGTGTCGGCTGGTGTCTTTTTGATGGGCGCGGCCACGGTCATCGGGGGCTTCTACGTACTGTTCCTTGCTCCTACCGGCGGCGACTGACATGATTACCATGCACTTGTGCAATCACTCGAAGGACATCGTGGAGGAGAACCAGTAGACATGTTACTGATCGATTTTTTTCATGTGAAATATAATATCAGCCTAGTGTTCGTGTGTGACTATAATTATTCAATAACGAAGACACTCAAGTAGGAAACATTATTATTGTGAATGAAGGTATATATTAATAAAGGATTTCACTAGCGCCCACGTGTGCAGCCGAGTGCTACTCCGTCTGCTCACCTCTCCCCCACCTTCTTCCTTCTCCGACGCGAGCTCGTCCTCGCCCCTGCCCCCACCTTCCTCGACCGTCGCCCCTGACCAGCGACGAGGCCCACCTCCCGGCCCCGCCCCTCAACCCTGTCCTCCTCCTCGTCCTTGCCCCCGCCACTGCCCACCGCCCCGCCGTGTCCGCGGAGCTCCAGCGAGACCCTGTAGCGCCCATGGCGACCTCCATCTTCCCCTTCCCCCTCCTGCTGCCGCCATGACCATGGGCACCGCTGCCCACCGCCCCGCCGCGGGTTGCAGAGCTCCGACGAGACCCCACCATGCCCGTGGCGACCTCCTTCTTTCCCTCCCCCTCCCGCTGCCACCATGGCCATGGGTGCCCCTACCCCCAACCTGGGCCGGCCGCCTCCTATGCCACGGAACCCTAACGCCGCCGTCCCCGCCGCTTGGATGGCCCACCTCCCCTGAGCCCCTTCTAAGCCTGCCGGAGTTAGAGAAGAAGAAGAAGAAGAAGAAGAAGAAGGAGAGAGAGAGAGACCACCGGAGTTGGGGGAGATGCCGCGGTCAGGCGAGGGAGTGAGGGTGCACTGGCGGGCGAGGGAGCGCCTGCGCAGCCATCGGAGATGGGTCACGCAGCCGCTGGGGAGAGAGCGAGCGGTCGCCGGGGAGAGTACGGAGCGACCGCCGGGGAGGCTACCACAAATCAGACAGTTGGGGAGAGCACGAGCGCGAATCGGTCACGACGATGTGCATGCCACACCATGGGATCATGCGTGTGCGGAAATAAGCATTCCCAACTAATAAAGGGGAATAGAGAAAAAATTGGTGTACAACATTCCCCTTTATTCCATCCAGACTAAGGTGCATGCAAGCTGCCCGCTATTTTCCTGCAACATTTGAACTGTCTGAAATGTAAAGGACATATATTTCGATGATGATGACTCCAAAAGGTTGCCCACATCTGTGGCCAAAACTTATATCTAATTAACGTGGTGAATAATTTGTTTGCCACAACTTTATTAGTAAAATAAAAGTTCGGCCAATGTACGTATGAGTCACTAACAAGTATGGTCAAAGACTCCAAAACTCAGCACTGCAATCACGGGTGCTGATCTAGATGAATTTATATTTACTCGCAAAACATGCCCGTGCGTTGCACCGGGACATACAACTTGTTAAGTGGTTACATGGACGACTTGCTATTTGTAGATTTATGTAATGGCCGCGTTATCTACTCTAATACGTCTTGGAATCGAATTTCGTACCACCTAGATCTGAACTGTGCTAACTCGTATACCAATTTGTTTTAAATTAAGACTCCACATAGTGGTTGGACACGTCATATTAACTCATACAACACGGGAGAGAGATATGTTCCAATATGTATCTGGGTATAGATATAGATAGAACGGCTGGTCTTTCCTGGTTGAATCAATATGTATCTGGGTATAGATATAGATAGAACAGCTGGTCTTTCCTGGTTGAATCAGTAGATTCAAATCATACAAGCATATTTTCTAAACCGGATCAACAAGCCAAAGTCCGAACCTAAAACATGCCGTCCTTTTCTAAACCAAGAAGAGACATATATTTTGTATTCAACCAATCACATGAAAAGGCTCCTGTACAGATTACGTGTGCATACGTATACCAAATAAACAAGTTTGGTTGCCATAAGCTTCTTTAGGATTCTCCCTTAATCACGACATGCATGCAAATATAGCATATATTGTGGATACTTTAATTTCTTTCTTTAGTCTACCTGTGTACCATGGCTGGCTGTTTTTTTTTTTTGGCTTGACGAGCTGCTTACGTACTCTTGTTGTTGTAAAACATATGGACTCTATGCTAGAAGAAAAGGAGAAGAAAGAATCATAATCCTAGTCCGTTTGTACGGAATCCAAATAATCTTATAATCAGACTCCATATCTATCTAGACACGAACAATTATAACTCGCATAAGCACGAGCTATATTATATATAAGGCCTTGTTTAGATGGATTCCAAATTCCAAATTTTTACACTCTCCCTCCATCACATCGAATCTTTGGACACATGTATGGAGCATTAAATATAGAAAAAATAACTAATTGTACAGTTTGGTTGTAAATCACGAGACGAATCTTTTGAGCCAAATTAGTTTATGATTGGACACTAATTGCCAAATACAAACGAAAGTGCTGCAATAGTCAAATTCTATTTTTTTTTGCATCTAAACACCCTCTAAGTCTGGATGGAAGAATACATGCCCGTGCGTTGCACCGATGACATACAATTTATTACATAGTGTCATGTCAAGGTGGCCTGCTCATTTGTCTTATCAGCCTGGCTTATCAACCAAGCCAACAGTACTCTCACAATAAATCAGTGAACAATACTTTTTAACCTGACATATTTTTGTAGAATTTAAATATGCTTGGTCCAACCATGTTAAATCAATTAAATCCAAGCTTGTAATTAAATACTAATCCCATAGGAGAAATTAAGATAAAATTAACTCAACTAAAATAGGTGATATTTTGTGTATATCTATTATGAGTTTAATAAAAGTAAACAACAGCCACAGGTTCACACATGGGCCGCGATTGGGTTTGGATGTCAAGGGATGTGGACATGGCATTGAGTGGTGTGACGCCAATGAAACTTAAAACGAGAAGGGACAAACATTATTTATAGTTTCCGTTGAAAACAAGGGATTTGCTATCCTACAGGTGTCTGTTTTTTTTCTTCTTCAGGCGATTGATCTCAGCTGTTGGATCTTCATCAAACGCTCTAGTTTTGTCTCCTATTCATCATCTTCTTCCCATCGCCCTGACTTTGTCTCTGTCTGCTGAGCGCGCACCCCGTCGCTGCCGCCGCCCACCATCCCGCCACCGCTTTCTTCTCCAAATCTGGCGAGAACGACTGCGAAGCCCCTGCCCCAACCTGGGCCGACCGCCTCCATCGTTGTTAGGACCCAAAGCCGTCCGCCCCTATCCCCACCGTCTGGGCACCTGCCTTCCCGCGGACCCCTGCTTTTTCTAAGGTCATTAGATTTGGGAGAGAGAGAAGGGCATCGGATTTGGGAGAGAGAGAGGTGAAGCTCATCGGAGTGGCATGGGCCACCGAAGAGAAGGAAGATGGCACAGGCACGGGCAAGTGGCGCGCGGGCACAGATGCGTCGCCTCCTCTAGATTTAAGGCGACTAAAATCTAGGAGGTGCGTGAAAATAAACGGTTGTATACCAAAAATTTTCTCACTGCTTCCGGTTTACCTTACCTATTTCACATGAGAAAAAGTAACCAAAAGTGTTGATCCTTGCAAGAGGAACAATTACGAAATCAACATGTACGTACGTACGTTTGAGAAAAAGTAAAAGCAGAAAATTACTAAACAAATCGGAAACAATATACGTAAGTACGTTGGAGAATAAATAAAGCAACGAATTGGTGCAAATCAGAAACCATGTATGTACGCAACTGCGTTGGATAAGAAACGGGTAGAAAAAAATCGTGTAAAGCCAAAATTGCTCTCCTTATTGCTTCCAGGGAACGAAGGATTCGTATTAGATTAGGATTCCTGTACGAGCAGGAGTTATATATATAAGTTAAGATAGAAAAAAAACTCTCCATTGTTCGGTAGTTAAAGGGAGATGGACCAAACAAATGGATGGACGAAAAAAAGAGTCTGAAATTTTGCCTCTTTATTATTAGGTATAGATTAGGGATAGATAGATAGATTATGGAATCTTACCGGAGAATTAAGGCTCCGTTTGGCACGGCTCCGCTTCACCAACGAAGCCATTTTTGTGTGTTTCAGCTACATGAACAGCTCTATCGGTGGAGTTAGAGCCGTTTTGGTAAATCGTTTGGCAAAACAGCTCTACATGTAGAGTTCCTTAAAACATGCTCTCATAGAACGCCACGTAGGATGAGGTGAAGCTGGGAGAAGCCACTATTTTTGGCTCCTTCTCATCCCAAAGCTCTGTGAGAGCACGTTTTTAGAAGCTTCATCGGTGGAGCCGTTTCATTTTACTCCGTTTGGTAGAAAACGGCTCCAAACGGCTCCAGAAGCCGCTGGAGAAGCCCTGCCAAACGGAGGGTAAGACTGCAAAACAGCGCAAGCGGGGAATACTCCGCCTCGGCGGCGTATGGGGCACAGTTCATCGGACGTAGAAAGGCCCCTCATATCCACTCCATCCGGAAAACCTGTGGCTCATCATTCAAAATAGAGTACGGACTTCGGACAGACTGCCACGACGAAGCTGGACGCACTGCCTGGTGGCTACGCCGTTGGGTGTGCCGAGCCGCTGGCCGCACCATCACACGTTGGCCACAAGCAGTGCAAGCAGAAGGGGCATCATGTTGCCTCTGCCTCCTCAAGCTCATGATGCCTCTGCACGACAAGGTTTGTTTCCAAAGACAGGAGCGGATCTTGCATCCAAGATCTAAATATCTTGGTTTAGAATGTTGGGTTCCTAAATATCTTCGTAGATCTAGGGTTAATGGGTGTTTGGGAGTTGAGCAGCTTGGATTCTTTAGAGGCGTGGATCCGTGCGTTGCAACGAGGAAAAATATATTTATGGATCTAATATCATAAGTGTACTGGTTCCATATTAACAAAAAATAGATACACATGGATGAACTTCTTAGATCCTATCAGATGTATATTTGTTTAGTATACGCTTGTAACATCCTAATTCACATTTACAACAATTTAGTTTTTTTTAGAACTAATTAGTGCTAAGACCTAATTTGTTATTGGAGGAAAACATTTTTTGCTAAAATAAAATAAACATGACATAGGGTATATAAAACTTTGTTACATTCATGCGTATGCATATATTTTTTTCTTGTGTGTAAAATCATTTATAAATACACTTAGTACGATATGTTTAAAATTTGTTTCAAAGTCTAATCTAATTTGAGCTTGCGCCGCGGCTTGGCGTGCCTGTGCCGGAAGGCTGGGATACGGCCGAACCATGTTCCCGGAAGTTGACTTGTAGTGCACTCAAGCACCACCCACATGGCCAGCACGCACTTGAGAATCTCTCCTCTCTCCCTCCCTAACTCCTTTCCTTTGCTTCGCTTCCGGCGCGCGTGCCGTCGCACGGACTTGGAGCCAGCAGCAGCTTCCCTCTCCGTTCATGCCCCCATCAGTAAAGGGAGCCTAGCTCCTCTGCGCTCGCTACCACACACACCAAGCTTCACTTAGTCCAAGCGCCACGCTCTCGCGAGCAGCGTCGCCGCGGCCGTTGCTGGTTGCCGCGACCGGCCACCACCACAGCTTTCTGGCCAAATCCACTCCCACGGTAAGATATATTCCTCCCATACGTGCGACGGGATGAATAGAATGGGCCGGACCAAACCAAAATAAGGGGGTGAGAAATTTTGCCTCTTTACTTATTTTCACTCGGTTTTTAACCTCTTCCTCACAGTTCTTGTATCTTTACATTTGTCGATAACAATTAGTATATAATATTAATATTTATAGTATATAATTAGTATCGTTACATAGATCATTGAATCTATTTTTATAATTAACTTATTTGGATATGCAAATGTTGTTAATATTTTCTACAAACCTAGTTAAATTTAATAATGTTTGGTCGGTAACTATAGTCACACTTATTTAGGGTGGGACCAAGGGATGATATTGCTTGTTTTTACACCGTTAAGTTGCAAGTAAAATGTGGGGCCTACTATGCAAAAAAAATGTGGGGCCTGCTTACCTTCAAGTTATATATGGGGCCTATTTAACTTCAGTTGGCCTCACCTATCATCCTTTGCGTTTCTTTTGACACTATCTTCTCCACGGGAGTTTTTTTGTTTTTTTAATCTCAGCCTTATCTTCTCCACGGGACTCGGGAGATCCCGTATCCACGTAGTAGCGCCCACCTCCGCTGTCAACGCCCGAGCTCATGCGGCCATTGCCGAAGGTCTAGGCTCGCCAGCCCGCCCGCCACCACGTCGGAGGCAAGGGCTCGCTAGTGGAGGAGCCCTAGTGGTTTGCTACTTTGCTATCGTGCCGCCCATGGGGGGTCAGCGCTGCCCACCCGGCTTGCTGCTGCTGCCGGGTGCCTTGCCCGCCATGGCCGCCGTCGCCTGCTTTGCTTCGGTCGCCCAGGAGCTGCTGCGACACAGCTTGCATGCTCCGCTCATCATGGCCACCCCCGCCTGCTCTGGCAAGTGGCACCGCAAAGGATGCAGCCGCCCAGCAGCCTGCCTGCTCCACCCGCCGAGGACGTCCAGCCACTCGCGATGGAGCTCTCCAGGCCAGCCCACGGCGGATCTGTTCTGCACCACCCAAGCCGAGCTCGACCGGCCGCTGTGGGGCTCGCTCGTGGAGACTGCCTGGGACTAGGGATGAAAACGGATCGGATACGGACGGATATCACTGATATCGTATTTGTTTTCATATTTATGTCCGGATTCGGATTCGAATACGGATAGTATAAAAAATACCGGATATGGTATGATTGGATATCGACATCATAAATATGTGATTTAAATATTCGGATACGAATACGGTATCGGATGTTAAATATCCGGACTCGGATACGACGGATTAAAACCCCTCTAAACGGATTCGGTCTCGAATACGGTCGGAAAATATCCGTACCGTTTTCATCCCTACCTGGGACGATGTTGAAGTCGCACCTTGGCTGGCTACGGTTCCGTGCTCCGATCCCCTTCCTTTTTGTTGTTGGCCGTGCCATGCCCCTGGCAAAGGCGAGCCTCGACCGTGCCCCTCGCAGGGCTGGCGTGCCTGGACGCGGCCCCTTGGCCGACCGAGCTAGCTAGCTAGGCTGGCACAACTATGCTACTTGCCAAGCCCGTGTTGGCGTCATCGAGGCCCTTGCTAGGCTCCTCCGCCTATAGCGCGTTGCCGGTACGCCGTCCTCGGTCGTGCCCGCAGCCAGGCGGCCGCTGCTCGCGCGTGCCTCCTAGCCAGGTGGGTCACTGCGCCCAGCGTGCCCTTGTTGGGCCGCACTGCCACAGGCCAAGGTGAGCTAGGCTACCATAGTACCCTACGCTTATGACAGAATCAAGAGCCTAGGTCGAGATCCACAGAGGAAGAGGAGCGTTACGAATCTGATTAGGCTGGACGAAAATTTTTAGTGCCAGAAATTTTGCTTCTTGAATCAGAAAGAAAAAAACAAAAAAGAGATTCAATGTAAAGGTTTGAAGGTGGTAGAGGGTAAATAGAAAACGATTCATTTGACATCACGTGAGTTCGCATCGTCTGGTGGCTAGCAACTGTTAATTGTATGGTGGAAGCCACGGTTCGAATCCTTGCGTGGCCGGAATTTTTTTCTCGTTTTCCGGTTGTTTTCCTGATGGGTGGAGTGGACCGGCGCCTCGTTTAGTTTGCCTCAAAGTTCCAAGTTTTTTCACTCTCTCTCCATCACATTAATTTTTAACCGCTTGCATGGAGTATTAAATGTAGGTAAAAAAAAATAACTAATTACACAGTTTAGTTGAAAATCACGAGATGAATCTTGAGCCTAGTTGGTCCATGATTGGACAATATTTGCCAAATAAGACGAAAGTGGTACTATTCATCAGGTTGAAATTTTCTTCAATCTAAACAAGGGCCGGGTTGTTTACGCGTTGGGCCGATTAAATACTAATAAGGCCCATAATAAATAATATTTACACTAAATTATTTGTCCCGTATGGAAAATCAAGGAAAGATTGACTCGGTTTAATTAGGTGGCTATTATCTCGTATGAAAAATCAAGGAGAGATTGACTCGGTTTAATTAGGTGGCTGTAAATCTATACCTAATAATAAATAGACAATGTGAATAATGTTTTTCAATTCTAAACTTAGAAGAGTGATATTGTGCCGTGGTTTTTCAATTCCAAACTAAGAAGAGTGATGCCGAGTAGTTAGGGGAGGGCGGACGAAAAAATGTGGGGGGTGAGAAATTTGGCCTCTTTATTATTAGGTATAGATTAGGGATAGATAGATAGATTATGGAATCTTACCGGAGAATTAAGACTGCAAAACAGCGCAAGCGGGGAATACTCCGCCTCGGCGGCGTATGGGGCACAGTTCATCGGACGTACAAAGGTCCCTCATATCCACTCCATCCGGAAAACCTGTGGCTCATCATTCAAAATAGAGTTACAGACTTCGGACAGACTGCCACGACGAAGCTGGACGCACTGCCTGGTGGCTACGCCGTTGGGTGTGCCGAGCCGCTGGCCGCACCATCACATTAATGTGATACGTACATGAATGTTGCCATGATATCTCTTGGTTTTTGATGATTACATGAAAGTTGTGTGCTAATAAATTGTGTTTGTCTGTCTAATTTTGCAAAAATTGACAAATGCATAGATTTATAGTCCTTAAATGAGTGCACAAATTTGTATCTAATTTTGTTACCAACATCCCTACCAAATATGTCAGAACTTTAATCATGAAATAGGGTAAAATCACAAAGTTCACTAACAAAATGGGGTAAAATCACATGAGCAAACTTGTCTATTCTTCACCCAAAAGTTAACACCGTTAATTGGACATCACGCAGTGCTAAGGAGCCGCTGCATGCGGTGGTCTTTTCTACCCATGACATGAGAGCACTGCTGCATTTTCTGCACACTTATGTAGTCTTCTTCGGGAAGGAGTACCTCATGAAGTCGTCTGCGTTGGTGGCCCTGCTACGTTGCGTGTGTATCCTGCTGTATCCGGGCAACGTATGCATGCATGCACGCAAACTGCCCGCCTTGGTGGTCTTCCTGACGACGACTTGACTTGGAAGTACGACCGACGACGACTTTCATGCGTCCACTCCTACTCCTACGCCAGCACGCCAAGTGCATGGAAGTTAAAAAAAAATCCCCTGCACGGAAGATCATGATGCACGTTGTGGAAAAGGGAACAGGAAGAAGCATTCCTTAGCCTGTCGTCTAATACGAGTATACGACTTGGTGTGCCCGCACCAAAATCCCCCGAGCCAGAACGAAAGGGCACATATATACAGTGTTATACCTGACACTGACAGGACACGCATTCGAAACCTTAGAGCATCTGCTGTGGGAGGGTCGAAGCCGGTGCGATACAATAAATGCTAAGATGGAACCCGGTCCTATACACTGCAGCCATGGTTCGATGAAGGACTGGCTCCTTCGCATGGAACCTAGGTCGAAGAAATAAAGAACTCTTTCCTGGCATTGCTGCTCGCGCAAAGGAGAGGAGGGTGCAGTTGATTTTGGGCCCACGTATGGACTCATGCTGGGTTCGATACATTGCTGATAGAAGAACATGTGACGTCTAATCAGTTGTGGGCTCCAGTTAAGACCAAGGACGGGTTGACACACTGTGGACGCTCTTATAGTGGTATAAAAGAAGAGAAAAAAAGTAAGCTTTGGTTTTTGGGAGACCCAGCATTTTCTTCGGTATTGCTTTCAAATGCATGCAGTGACGAAGATTCAAAAAGGTTCTTCGGGCCAGTTCAGATGCTTCAAAGTTCCAAAAATTTTATAAGATTCCTTGTCACATCGAATCTTTAGACGCATGTATGGAGTATTAAATATAGATAAAAAATAACTAATTACACAGTTTGGTTGTAAATTACGAGACGAATTTTTTGAACCTAATTAGCCCATGATTGGACACTAATTACCAAATAAAAAAACAAAAGAGTTACTGTACTTTTAAAAAATTTTACAGCACCATCTAAACACAACCTTCTTTTAAGTAAACTTGACCCAACCAATCCGCCCTGTTCATTTCTCTGAAATTTGTCTAATGCTGCTGCTGCTTATGCTGATCTATTGTGAAAAGAAAACATTGTTTCTTCGCTGGAAAATACTGTTGATATAGTGCTGAAAAACAGGGCATTAATATAATCTAGAAAAAAAGCCTGACTAAACATAGAAAAATCTAACGAAAAACTTAAGCAAAAGTCTGACCCAACCAGCCGAATGTGTTCATCGGGTGGGCATGGATCAAAATTTTGACCTATCATCATACACTCTAAAGCCTATGGTACATGGTACTAGTATATTCAATACTAGTAGTATATTCTAGGAGACTACATGCTCTTGGTTAGACGAACTGCACCGGTACCTGTAAACAGGTCCGCTACCTATCCACGTCGATACATAGCGGATGGAAGGAGGTGCACTGCGAACGGTAAAACGTACGCCATATATACCACGCACGCCAAATTAAGCGGACCGCTACTGCTTGACCGGCCGCTGCTGCTGTCCGCCCGTGAGCGCGCGTGAGAGAGAGAGCACGGGCCCGCTCGAAGAACGATGAAAAAAATGTTATAACTCACCGGCCAAAAAAAACAAATTAAATTTTGATTGCAACATTAAATTCGTTGTAATAAATACTTCAAAACAAGATGTCACATGAATATATTTAGACAAAGTGACAAGTGGGCCCTACAGTAGATAGAGGATGATATAGAGGATGAATGGATACGAGAAAACTGTATATTTTGTGGTGGCTAGGATGAAATATTCTTTTTAGAGGAAGAATTTAGAGGTCCATGAGTGCGGATAGTCTTATAGCTCTGAGCCAGCTAGATTGGCATGCAGAGAACGGTAATGACTAATGAGACATAAGGCCACTTTTAGTTTGCAATTTTTTTAACCTGATGAATAGTACATTTTTTGTCTTATTTGATAAATATTGTCCAATCATGGACCAACTAGGCTCAAAAGATTCATCTCGTGATTTCCAATTAAACTGTATAATTAATTATTTTTTTACCTACATTTAATACTTCATTCAAGCGGCTAAAAATTGATATGATGAAGAGACAGTGAAAAAATTCTAACTTTTGGCTCCATCTAAACAAGCCCCAAAAGTTAGAACTGCGGACATCCACCGGGGTCTTGTCAGCCAGCCGGTTGCCTGGTACAGCTGCCAGGCGGACGCTCGACCAGACTACTGACCAACCAGAACAACGCATGCATGTTTTCCTCGCAAAAAAGACGATCGGTCATGCATGCCAACCTCAAAAAATATGTGTGCGAGTCGGAAAGTTGGACCTGATCTGAGACGCCTTTCCAGGGCAAAAGAATGATGCAGGCGTACAGAAGCGCACACCACGTGTTGGACCTTGAACCTTGAACCTGCTAACATATGACTACCAGAGCACACACATGCCACGAATCGAAAACATAATTGCATTGCATCCCTTGCGGAGTTTCGTCAGAATGACCATACATTACAAAACGGAGATGTTAAGGGCATGTTTAGATGCCAAAATGTTTTTGGAAAAAGTTCCTGTAGCACTTTTCGTTGTTATTTGGCAAAAATTATCTAACCATAAACTAACTAGACTCAAAAGATTCGTCTCGACATTTACAGACAAACTGTGCAATTAGTTATTTTTTTTATCTATATTTAATGCTCCATGCATGCGTCCAAAGATTCGATGTGACGGGTACTGTGCAAAATTTTTTGGGTGTTTTTGAGCATCTAAACAGGCCCTAAACAAACTTGCAAAAGGAGGTCTGAATTAGGTAGCGCACAAGGGTTGGTGCGTGTCGATTCATTGCAATTGTGTGCCACGATAGTAAATGTAGACTTGGACACTAAAGGTCAAGTGAAAGAAAAACAAAATTAAAGGTATAGTTGTGACAAACAAGATAATTAAAGGTCGATTCAATACTAGTAGATGGATGTGACGACAGTGCAAACGCGTACGCCGACGGTGGCGGTGATGCCAGGCTGCTCCACAGTAGCGACAACGCTGCACTGACGTATGGGTAGCACGGCTTCGAGACTGAATCCGTCAGAGTACGAAGCTCTACGCCCTGCTCTCCAGTCTCCAACAACCCCTTCAGCTCATCATCGCAGAGTACATCTACTACAGGATGCAGCAATGAGGGATGCCCTAAAGTGTTTGATGAAATGCAATTAGGAGCGCTAAGATTTGGATATCCTTTTTTACTTTACCTGTTTGATGCCATGCAACTTCGGCCTTGTTTAGATCGCCGATTCGGGGTGGCCGAATTTGCACAGTGCCACCCCGAACATTGTAGCATTTTTGTTTTCTAGTGTAAAAAATTATCTAAAAATTGATTAATTATACTCAAAATGTTTGTCTCGCAAAGTACAATAAAACTGTGCAATTAGTTTATGATTTCATCTACATTTAGTACTCCATGCATTTAACGGCATTTTAATGTGATGAGGAATTTTCTTTTTGCATAGTGGAATTTGGGGGTGAATTCTGGAATCTAAACAAGGCCTTCCTCTCATTCCATAGTGTACTACAATCTCAATTTTTTCTGTTTGGTTCAATATGTATGCTTACAAAATCCACATGCTTATCAGTAATGTTGTGATAAATAATGCACTCGAATGCTCTATCGGTCTAAATATATTCTAATTTTTGGAGAAGTTTATCTTCTTGGTGGCATGCTACTTTAGATTTCTTATTATGCTACATAATTTTGTGCTGTATAAAATTTCTTTTCTTTAGTCTCATGTTTATAAAATTAATGATCATAATGACTCCTATACGACCTAAAAAATACTTATAAATATACTAAGCCACTAAGGACTTGGAAAATCACAGCTAGAACTATAGTTGGATAACAGATATATTTCATTATATTTTCTTGGTTCAATTATGCCAATTATAGCATAATTTTATATACTAACATGCAATGTGATGTTTCTTCCTCACGGTTGATCTTATCCATAAGACCAACACTGGCATAATAAAATGAATGGCACGGCAAGGCCGCGCCTTTCTTTCTGGTGTGATTCTGATTCTTGCCCCTACTCCTATGTAAGCAACCATAATTTTTTAGTTAATTCTTTTAAAGTATAAAACAAGTTAAAATGTGTTTTATTTAAGTTGTTCTCCATACACAAAAGGTTACAGATTTATCTAAATAATATTTTATTAATATGATTTTGTGAATTGGAATGTAGCCTACCAGCCACGATCTCACGGAGCGATTCTAATTCATCAAAAATATTTCTTAAGAGAATCTAGATCTAAAACATTTTAAAAAAAAGCTAGATCCCTATCAAACACATTCTAACACGAAGCATAGTATATATCAGTTTTAGACTTAAATCACATGCATGCATATATAACATAACATTAGATCTAATTGTAGTTGTTTAGGTTGTTGGACTATTAATCCTGAGCTCATTTACCTAATTGCCAGCTGGCCTGAACCAGCTCGAGTCGAGCTAGCTCATGGCTCTCTTTGGTAGGGTTTTTATCAAGGCTTCACCACCGGTTTAATAATTAAAAAGCTTACTAAACGTGTACACACAAGAACGACTTCTAAAACCAAAATTAAACTAAAAATAGTGAAGCCAAAACCATTCTTTTATCAAAAAACCGAAGCTATCAAAACATGGGTTTTATTGATTTCATCGTTTTCAAAAGAAAATCCAAATCCTGACAAAAAGAGTCTAACTTAACGAGCTAAAAGCTACCTCAATCCGTTCGAGAAAGAAATGAGCTGTTGGATTGAGTGGCGCCGAGCGAGCCATGAGTTGTTTCTCCAGCCCCAACTACCATGGAGAGAGCTACACTCGAATGCCAATATTGCATAGGATAATTTCGGATGAATCATATCGAAAAGTTAATATATTGTGGTGAGAATTTGCCAGGGAAGAGTGTCATGTTCTTCCAGCACTACTATAGACACCTAGTAATAAATTTGCACGGCCAAGCTCCACAGAGCTACACATTCACATACAAATATTGCAGATACCCCATTGTTGAAATTTGCATAGAATAATTTGGGACAAATCGTATCGAAATTTATTAATACAATTGTGGTTAGAATCTCCCAAGGCAGAGTGTTCTGTCCTTCCAGCACTAAGCATCTGTTCAAGTTGGAAGAGAGTCTATATGCAAAACGGCGAAAGCGACGCAAACAAAATGCAGAAGACATCAGATCAGGTAATACCGTAATCGCAGTTCTCATAGGCTCCCTCGATACTAATACATACAGCAGGGGACCCCTGCGGCGCGACCTCGAAGCGGCGGAGCGCGCAGACGAGCAGGGCCAGGTTCAGGTGGGAGACGCCGACGAAGGCCACCGCGCCGAGGCCGTTGCCGTGGACGCGGCGGACGCAGAGCGCGAGGTTGAGCGCCAGGAAGACGAGGATCGCCACGGTCGCCCAGGAGACGCGGCGGGTGGGGGCCGCGGGTTTGGGTTTCTGGTTGGGATCGTTGGCGTAGGGGAGCTCCGCCGCCGCATACGCCATCGCGCTGCTCGGTGGTCGATTCGCAGTGTTGAATTGGGGATTGGTTGGGGCTTCTCCGCCGCAGTCAAGTGAAGTCCTACCGTGTGATTTCCGTGAAATTTCCAATGAGTCATGGTGGCAACAACCAACAGGCCCAGATCTAGACGGCACGCTCGCCGCGTGTCCTAGTCTGGCACGTTGCTCGTGGCATGCAGCGTCGGCCCATCTGCTATTGCGTTACGTTATGATGCGTGCTACCACACTGGCTACTACTACTAGTGATTTAACAGCATACTAATTATTTTTTAAGTGTTCATGTGATTCCATTAATTAAAAGAAACAAAGAAAAAGTATAGTAGTGGTACATCCTAGGTCATGTAGTTTAGCAATGTCTTAGCTGAAAAGCACTCCTAAACACGGTTCACAGCTTTGTGGCGCAGTTCATTAACGAGCTGGAGTCGATCACGTTGAAGAACAAGGAGAAGATGGCGGCACGGAGCCCAGCAATGCGCTGGATCAAAACGCAAAGAGGCTTTGCAAAAATTAATGTTGACGCGGCGACCTCTAAGAACTCAACCATGGCTTCGGTGGCTGCTGTGGCCAGGGATGAAGATGGGAAATTCCTGGGGGCATCAGCGCTGGTTCTGGAGGGTAAAATTTCGGGTGGCCAGTGACTGTGTCAATGCAGTAAGAAGCATAAATGGAGAAGGTTTTGGGAGGCACGGCCCCATCGTCTAGGAGACCAAGAACAAGAGTGGAGTTTGTCCACGAAGGAAGAAGCTTTAATTTTGATGCTCATTGCTTAGTCAGGAGCTATGTTAACTTCTTGGCAGGAAGATATGATTGGTTTATTTCGCCTCCTTATAAAGTTTGTACTTCTTATTCTGATATATAAAGAAGGGTGACTCTTTTGCTTAAGGAAAAACAAGGTGAAACAAGAGGCCATAATAATAATAATAGTCCATATTCCATTTGATTTGATGAGATAGTTTATATTAAGCAACCAGAAGTAAATAGTCGTAATAAAAGTTATGATATTATACTCCTGACTAAGCATGTGGTATGGTACGGCCGGTATGCATGGTCTAGTCTGCCTGGACTGCCATGCATGATCCTTGGACACTGAAGGCACGAAGGATGCAACTCTCACAACCACAGACATCAGAGGCCACCGCCTCCGAGCAACTAGTTGCGGAGCGCTGTCACGAGAGCGGCGCCGGCGCCGGCGAGCCTGGGGAACCGGCGTGAGACGAGGGACAGCAACATGAGCGCCGCGCCGAGGAGCCAGAGGACGAAGGCGGCGAGCAGCACGTGCTCCGGGCTGGAGCTAGCGCGGGTGAGCTGCAGGTTCCACGTGAGTATATTGGGTGCAGGGGTTAGAGGAGGGAAAGCGCGAGCTCGAGGTCATGGGTTCGAACCCTGACAGCCGCGTAGCGCGTGATTTTACATGAAAAAATGCGTGACTTGCAGCTTGCGAGCGCGCAACATGTGGTTGACCGATGGGGGCCTCCCCGGATTAAATAAAAAATCATATTTTTTTGGTCCGGATTCACGAATTTCTAGAAAATAATTTGTAGGGGCGGCTCAATATCCAGCCGCCCCAAAAATAATGAGCCACCCCTACACATCCGATTTGTAGGGGCGGTTGGCCAGCCGCCCCTACAAATGAGGCATATGTAGCCATCCTTTGGTAGGGGCGGTTGGCAAAATCGCCCCTACAAATCATCAGGAGACGCCCTTACAAAGGATATCTCTAATAGTGTGCGACGCGTGGCAGCGCATGGGAGCTCGTGCGGTCACTCGTTCAACGTGGGGCATGGGGCGCGGGGCAGCGCATGGGAGCTCGTGTCCTTCGGCATGGGGAGCGAGGGAGAGAGAAGGATCAGGAGGAGTGCGGGCCCACATACTCTATGGCACCGAGCTCCGTATGTTTCATCCATTTTATGTTTCATCTGGCTGTTATATGTATTCATCTAAATATCACATATGTTGCAATGGTTATACACGTATGCTGCAAGTGTATGTTACAAATATTTCATCTGTTTTAGACATATATTGCAAATGTTTTATTTGGATGTTGCATATGCTTCATTTGCAGTTGCTATACACATATGTTACAATCATATATTGCAAAGGTTTTATCTGTTTTTAGACGTATATTGCAGAAGTACGTGCTTCATGTTACAACATTAGTAAGCACAGGAAGCGGGCCATGCGGAGGCGGTCCCCTGTAGCAGTCCGCACGTGCACGACAAGCAAAGCGGACATGACTAGTTCCCACCTGCATGCGCATGAGCAAGCATGAGGTGGGCATCACCTGGCACGAGGCTCACCAGCATGCGGGGACGGGTGTGTAGATGCAGTAGTTGCTTGCAGCATATGGGGACGGACGTGTAGACACAACAGTCAGATTTAGCGGCATGCGTCTCTCATAGACTACCTATATTTATACATCGTACTTTGACAGAATGGCAGGTCTTGGTTTGATTGTTCAATTGCTTTAAATTTAAATGCGTATCTCATGCCCTGACATTCGGCGCGGCTAGTGTCGCCGCGCGTGGCGTGGCGGTGACCTGGGAGACTCAGGATATATGAAATCAATTTGCTGGAGTTAAATAATTTATTTGGGGATGTAATTGAGAGTTTCAGTGATTGAGATGACAGTAATCTGTATAATAATAAGAGAATGGATGCGATTTCATAAAAACTTAATATTTTGACTTCGAAGTTATCATCTTATTAGTGGATTCACTCGGAGTCATTAATTCGGCGCCCATAGGTCTCGACCATAGGATCGATCGAGTCAAAAGGTGACAAAGGCCTGCCGGCCCACGTACGGTTTGCTTGTGAAATGCATGTTATTCGAGATGCATGTACGATGGACCCGCAATTTCCAGGATGCATGTTGTAAGGAGACGGACTTCCAGATCGACTCCACTAAGGCCCTGTTCGGTTCCAAAAAATTTTGCAGAAATTTTCAAGATTCTCCATCACATCGAATCTTTGGACACATGCATGAAGCATTAAATATAGATAAAAAATAAAACTAATTACACAGTTTAGACGAAATGGACGAGACGAATCTTTTAAGCCTAATTAGACCATGATTGGACACTAATTGTCAAATAACAACGAAAATCGCTACAGTGTCGTTTTGCCAAAAATTTTGAAACCGAACCGGCCCTAATAAGAGAATGCAAAATTCCCAAAGCAACGTACGTAACCTGCGTGCTTTTCGAACAATATGAACACCGAGTCACCGAGTCAACCAGACGTACAGCAGCTACATATTATATATACTACAGTAGTACGTACGCGGTACGACGACAGGTAGTGTATGTAGAGCTGTTTTCTGGAATCTCTTCTTTGAATTAAAACGGCAAGCAGGATTAATTAGGGTTCGAGATATACGTTGACAACGACTTGGAAGACGACTGTCGCTGTTGTCTCGTGACCTGAGTATCACCCGACCCGGCGTCCAACAAGGAACATAAATCTCGAAGGCCAGTTGTTATGTAGAGGAAAAAATTGGCCTTGGAGGATTATTCACCTCAATCTCTGACATGTAAGAGTACGTAGCTCCAAACATCGGACAGAGCACTGATATAAACGTATACGACCTCGGAAGCAGGCACGGCACGCAGCGCTAACGATCATCGCGGCAATCATGCGTACTAGTACGTCGTCATGTTCACTTCATTTTGTTGCTTCAAACATTTGAACTCGAAGAGGGACAAGGGTGCGTGACGTAGTGCATGCGCGTCGCGTGTACTGCACGGCAGTTGCTAGAGTACGTACTTGCTATGAAAATGGGCGAAAATTGTATGAACGCGCTAGCTGTGGCGTGGCGTGTCACGTGTGAGCAGCAGCATAGAGAAATTGACATGCTGGAACTGGGGAAACATCCAAAAGCCGCGGCCGCGCCCACAAGCTTTTTTGTGGTACGACATATCAACTCTTTTCTAGCAAGTCGTCTTGACGTGCGCGCTAAGTTATATTGATCAACTACTGTCGCACTACATACAACAACTAATTAAAAGAATTAACAAAAGTAACTTTTACATGCGAATGCACATATAGGCAACAAATAAAGACAAGTACTCCACGTCCACTATATATAGCATCCTCCTTGGGAACATTTGTTGCCAAAGACTCGGAGCGTATAGTTTAGTTCCTTCATCGTACCTACTACCTAACTAGGCGAGTATTAGCGTCGCCATGGCGCCACTGATGGCCATAGCTCTAGGGTTCACTCTGCTCACCGCCAACTCGATCATTGCAATACAAAGGTCATGGGGAGACACTGCAGCCACGGTCTTCGTCATCGCGTCGTACGCCAGCCTCGTCCTACTCTTCTACTTCCTTCGCCTCTTCGAGACCGCTCCGCTCGGCTCGCCGGCCAGGGGCCACGCCAAGATCGGCGTCTGGCTCACGACGACGTCGCTCACGGCGATGTTCTCGTGGAGGGTCGCGGTGCTCGTGCCGTGGCCCGTTGTCGGGGCTGGCGTCTGCTTCATGGGAGCTTCTATCGTTGCCGGCGGGTTTTACGCACCGTTCCTTCTTCCTTCTTCAAGTGAAGATTATTGATGTTATAACCACGCTAGAAGGATACGAGATCGTCTTGTACAAATTGTTTGATCTCGTCGACCATATTTTTCTGTGAACACATGGTGCAAATGTGCCCATGTGTGTGTGATGAATGATTGACACATGTGTGAGAGGTTTGAAGCTTTTCCGGTTCAGTCATATTTCATATGTGCTTGATTATGCTAATGGCTAACTAGAGGTGTTGTGTTGAGTTGTGTTGTGTTGTGTTAAGTGTATTGTGCAACATGTCTCTTGGCTTGTGGTGCACAGATGTCGGGTATGAAAATACCAAGGTACCCAACAGACGGTAAAATACGACACCCTGCACGATCGCTAAAGCCCCATCGTAGGGGCCCCAGTAAACCCGACCCACCGAAAGCACGGACAGCATGTCAGTTGCTTGCGGCACGAACGACAAACTCCATCCCACCCGAGCCTTGCAGAGAGGTCTCGGGCGAGATGAGCGCCTCGGGCGGCATTCTTCCGCCTCGCCCGAGCCCCCGTGACGTCATCAAAGCGCCCAACACCTCAGCTTACTTCTGCCTCGCCTAAGGGACACGTGGAATCCTCTGGCAAGACGGTGAGCCACTGGGGCCCCCAACCGTGGCACCCGCTCTCACCGATGGGACGGACGTAACCGTGCACAGTCAACAGGAGCATGGGAACCACGCCCTAACGCAACATGACCCCGGTCATTTCACCACGACGACATCCATACCTCTACAGCGACGGGGGTAACGATCACTATACCACCTAACCCCCTCTCTATGCAAATTCGGGCGCCCATATCATCCGTCCTCAACGGCACAGAGGCACACAGGACAAAGCGTGGCCACAGCACGAAGCATCAGCAGACAGAGAGGCCAAAAGATCAACGCCTGTTGCATCTCTGCGCTACAGGAGAATTGTTCCCACCGGATAAGGAGTAAGACGGCAGTGCCCGAGGCCACCTTTTTTTTGTTTTTCTCCTTCATCCTTTCCTATTTTCACCTCTTTACCATGAATGTAACCCCGAGCCCTCTCCTTAGAAGCTATAAAAGGGGAGACATGGGCCACATCTAGGGCAAGTGACCACAGATAGAGTTCACCTCAATCGAAAAAACCACAACATCCGCACACATGCACCACCCCCAAAAGAGACATGAGATCCGCTCCCTCTCTCGAAAGTTTGTAACCCCTACTACGAGCACTCCGGTGCAAGGCAACACGAGCAGCAGCAAAACCCACTGGACATAGGGCCGTTCATGCCCGAACCAGTATACATCCTTGTGTCCGGTTTGCACACCATCCAGGCCTAGACGCGCAGATACAAATTTACTCGTTACTCTGTTTAGAGCCTCGGTTCTCTAGATACCGACAACAGGTGTGGAGCTTAGAGACGGTGGTTAATAGTGAGGTGAAGGTCAAGGAGGGACGTGCCGTGCGATGGACTAGGAGTGGTGAAGGACGAACGTGAGGCTTGGACCGAGGAACTAGGATGCCGGGTGATTAGCCACGGTGGCTGACACTTAGGGACATCGACAAGTGCAAGAGTACATGGGTGATGAAGATGGCGTTGACCAAGTAAAGGAGGAAGACGATGGCGTCGTGGCACTTGGCAGAGGCCGAACACACATCTACATGGGTGATGTAGATGGCGTCAGTCAAGTCAAGAAGGAAGGCGAAGATGTCAAGCTTGGCGGAGACACGCGTCAACATCGGTTAGTTACGCCTAGCGGGTGTGCACTAGGGTTTGGTGGTTTCGTCCCAAAACCATCGGAGGGGTTTGGTGGTTTCGGCCTCAAAACCATGAGAGGACAGTTTGTTGGTTTGGGCCCCAAAACCAGCCGTGGACGGTTTGGTGGTTTGGGCCTCAAAATCATCGGTGGCAGGTTTGACCGGTTTAGGCCTTTAAACCGGGGAGTGGCAGATCGGCGGACACGTGGTGGTATCTCGAGGCTTGCATTGAGGCGAAGAGAATTTGAGAAGACGCCAGGTCCGTTGGATCGACGAAGAAAAAAATTGGACAGATTTACCCTTAGCGGGTATTTGAGATGAGTACTTTATGTGAGGGCGTTTTCGTCTTTTGACGAGTGCCTATATATATGTGAAAGGGCTGGTTGGGCAGTCATCCTTGGGGGTCATTCTCATTTTGTGGTATTGAGAGGAGGCTAGGGTTTAAGAGAGGAGTGGCTCTTGTTCTTGAGCTTTTTGCCATCATAGCTTTGATTTGCTAGGAATGACTTGTAACAGGACCTCTTGAGTTAATCTAAGGATCAAATTCGTGCTCGACTTGGTCCTCTTTCCAAATCTGAAGTTATTCTTTTTTCTGTGATTTTCGAAGCTATTTTTGTGATTTTTCGTTCGTCGGATTTGACTGCGTTTGGGGTGCTTTCGGTTGATCCGTGATGAGGTAGGACATGTGCTGATCTTATTCTACCAGTAAATCGAACTAATTTTGCATGAGCTCGTAGATCGATCCGATTTTCGTTTTTGGGAGAAAAACCTGTTCTTGCCCTAAATCTTGCAACCCCAGAGTTTGAGTCAATCTCAGGCAATGATTTCTTGGAGATTGATTTGTTCCTAGTTTTATTTCTTGTCTGCAAGTTTTGAGTGCTTTTCGTCTTGATTTGACGGAGATCCGGTCGATTTTGCTCCAGGCGTGTCGCTGTTCTTAGCGTTGGGCTCCGGGTCGAGCACACCGGTGCAGACTCCGGTGCAGGTCGCGGGCAGGCAGCGGTACCAGCACCGAGCGCTCAAGCGCCGTGCGCGCTCACCTGAGCAGCGCTTGCCTCGGTCCCAGGCGCCCCGTCGTCGTCCGTCAGTGAGCAGCCCCACCGTCGAACTCTCACTCTCTGTTCGTGCGTCTCCTCTGTTCGTCGTTGCTCGTGAAGTCCAGCTGCCGTACGCAGAGTACCAGTGGGAGCGCCGATGGCCACCAGTGCCTACTGCACCTCTGAGCAAATCGGCATGCACTGGCTGTGCGTCAGGCAGATCACCGGTGGTGGCCTAGCACCAGCTTGCAGGTAGGCTATGTTTATGTTTAGTTCCTCCAAAAAAAAGCACTACGCAGAAAAAAGATTCTCCGTCACATTAAACTTGTGATATATACATGAAGTACTAAATGTAGATGAAATTAAAAACTAATTGTACAGCTTGATTGTACTTTGCGAGACGAACGTTTTAAACCTAATTAGTCAATGGTTGGACACTATTTGTCAAATAAAGCCAAAACGTGCTACAGTACATTTTCACCCTTTTTCAGGGAACTAAACACACCCAGGTTTTTGAGCGGTATTCCGATCCAAGCTGCTTGAATTTCCCATCCGCAGTTTTTTCGTTTGAGCTCCGATTTCAGTTCCGTCTTCTTGCGTTGGCTTTCCACTAATTTAAGGAACATATCTAGGTATTCTCGCCACCGGTTGGTTTGGGTATTTTAGATTTGGGAATTCGTTTCTTCTCAATAGAAGTTGGGTATCCTATTTTCTGTTCTTTGATTCGGTGTCTGCTCTTCCTCGGATTGCTTTGTGGTGTCCCGCTTTGTTCTTAGGGAACATCCACCTACTCATTTGGGCCGTGGACATCACGTTGGTTGCTTCGCGGGTTTGACGGTGAATTTAGGACAGTGGCCAAATATTTCGTGAGAAATTTTACGGCTCTCATTCAACCCCCTCTTTAGTTGCCATTTTCGGTCCTTCATTTTCCAATTGACATGTAATATACTATTAGTTTCGTTTTTAAGTCCATCACTTGTATATATGCATAGGAACATATTTTTATACCATGATATATCTAATTTGCTGAAGATATTAGATATATATTCTCCATTTGATTTCCACCAATTATCCGAAACTTCAAACCTTGCGGAACAGCAGTGGCCGGCCTCATCATCAATTGCGTAATTCACTACTATAGAATCGAGTTTGGAGACAGGCGGCTTGATTAATAGATCGAGTCGGCTACAAAGTGTCCGTGTCTCCAAAAACATATAGCAATTTTTAGAGACGGTCAGCTTATTTACGAAGACACTCAGAAAATAACTGTCTCCAAAATGCATGTAACTCAATTCAGTATCAGAATTAAGGTCGAGTGCAAATAATCAGACCTAGAATTACATACATATAACCGAATATAAAGAAACACTATTGTCCCCTGGTATTGGACGTCTAAGATCGAGCCTCCATAGAATGTTTTGTTTCTTATTAAATTTTGGGCGGTCCCGATGATGACGTGGATGGTGGTGCTATATATCCGAATAGAATCCTGCGTCTGATAACCACCGAAATGAATAACCTGACGTAAGCAGTCTCCATCTTCAGGTGGTCTTCAGGCTCGTCACCAAAGTTCAGTCAGACCGAATCGTGTTAACCCGTTGCTGTCGCAGTCGGATAGGAAAATTGTCGTGAAATTTTCCTCAGCGTTTCGCAAAAAAAGTTAGTGCGCCATGACGAACTCGAGCGAGTCGCCACAGCTTGCTCTCTAGGGTACTCCGTAGAATATATATATATATATATATATATATATATATATATATATATATATATATATATATATATATAGACTCGGTCGTAAGAAACACACGTCTAGTAGTATATACTGTAGTATATTGGTAATATACTAGTACTACACAGTATGACATATATGTGTTCACTATCGGAGCTGCTTTGCCGAGGAGCCCAGGCTCTTGGCAGACCTCTGGGATCCTCGGCAAAATTCCGATTGGCAAAGCGCGAACTAAAAAAATGCAAAAAAAACCTGATTTTTTTAATCAAGGGAGGGATCCACTGGCCAGTGTCCGCCCGTCTCCGTCGAAGTCGCAAGTCGCAAGTCGCGAGTCGCGACATTTTTCACGCAAAATTTGCAGCTACGCGGTCGGCGGGATTTGAACTCTTTAATCAAGGGAGGGATCCACTGGCCAGTGCCCGCCCGTCTCCGTCGAAGTCGCAAGTCGCAAGTCGCGAGTCGCGACATTTTTCACGCAAAATTTGCAGCTACGCGGTCGGCGGGATTTGAACTCTTTAATCAAGGGAGGGATCCACTGGCCAGTGCCCGCCCGTCTCCGTCGAAGTCGCAAGTCGCAAGTCGCGAGTCGCAACATTTTTCACGCAAAATTTGCAGCTACGCGGTCGGCGGGATTTGAACTCGTGACCTCTCCCTCACGCGATACCTCCTCTGCCACCTACACTACACACTCACATGCGTCTATATGCCGTTTCGGTTACTCAAATATTATACTAAACCAAGTGAAAATTGATTGTTTAAAGCCCTAAACGAATTCAAATCAAAAGGTTGTCAACTACAAAGTTTCATAACTTTTTGAGTTCTACATTTTTCATATAGAAAGTTTTTCCATCCGATGTCTTTTGAAAAAATCAAATTTTAAAATTTTGAATTTCAAACGTAGTTTTGCATGACAAGATTAATTCAAATGAAAAAGTAGTCAACTACAATGTTTCATAACTTTTTGAGATCTACAAACTTCACTTAGTAAGTTTTTCCATCCGAGGTCTTTTGAAAAATTCGAATTTTAAAATTTTGAATTTCAAACGTAGTTTTGCATGACAAGATGAATTCAAATGAAAAAGTGGTCAACTACAATGTTTCATAACTTTTCGAGATCTACAAACTTCATTTAGGAAGTTTTTCCATCCGAGGTCTTTTGAAAATTTCGAATTTTAAAATTTTAAATTTCAAACGTAGTTTTGCATGACAAGATGAATTCAAATTAAAAAGTGGTCAACTACAATGTTTCATAACCTTTCGAGATCTACAAACTTCATTTAGGAAGTTTTTCCATCCGAAATTATAGTGCTAACATTGTTCACAAATCTTATATATCTCTCTTATAGTTTCATGAAACTACATGAGAGACATATAGATTTTGTGAACAACGTAATTATTACTTTATCGAATGAAGAAATGATCAATATAAAGTTTATAGATCATGAGAAGTTATAAAACTTTGTAGTTGAAAACTTTTTTATTTAAATTCGTTTATGGCACCAAAACGTGGTTTGAAAAATTGCTTTGCCGAGTGTTTTATTTTGTCACTCGGCAAAGAAGGTTTTTGCCGAGTGTAACACTCGGCAAAGAAGTTTCTTTGCCGAGTGCAAAAAAAAAACACTCGGCAAAGGCTTCTTTGCCGAGTGTTTTTTATTTCGCTCTCAGCAAAGTCTTCTTTGCCGAGCGCCTAAAAAACGTTCGGCAAAGTCTCCGACGCTCGGCAAAGAAGCGGATTCCGGTGGTTCGTACCTACATCGACCGCGGCATGTCATTGCTTGCAGAAACACAACGTAACACATACGACGCAAACAGGATCATGGCGTCATGGTGGCCAACATTCCTGGGATTCGTCCTCCTGACATGCAACTCGGCCATCGCAATCCAAAGGTCAGGCGGGCACGCCGCCACGATATTCTTCGTCGGCGTGACGTACGCCAGCCTCGTCCTCCTCCTCCACTGCCTGCGCCGGTTCGAGACGGCGCCGCCAGGCTCGGCGGCCAGGGACCGCGCCAGAGCTGGTGTCTGGCTCACGACCACGCTGCTGACGGCCATGTTCTCGTGGAGGGTGTCTGCGCTGATGCCGCTGCCCCTCGCGGCAGCCGTGTGGCTGACGGGTGTTCTACTGTGATCGGCGGCTTCTATGTCTTGTTCCTTCTTCCCAGTCCCAGGCCAGCCATTACTGACGATTGATATATGACAGGTTATCCAGATTTCATGTGCGTTTATTTATGCAGTTGCCTATAGGTACTTCAAGTGTGTATGTTATATATATATATATATATATATATATATATATATATATAAAGAAAGATGAAATAGAGAGATCAGTGTGGAAGGACTCAGTGCGGGCGCAACATAAGGCAGGGACGAGAGGCTCTCAGAGAGAGCGCGGCAGCATGGCTGTTTTAATTTTATACATTATTAGGGAGGAATATTGTCCAAAGAAACTCAAATACAGCGCCCACACCTCTGCATCCTCAAATTTACCGTGGGTTAGCCTGTGAGCCTCGAGGCTCCTTCCTGTCCCGACGCCTACGTGTTGCTACAAGTGCACCGTTTCTTCTTCTTCCTCCTCACTGACCCACCCACCTTGACACCTTGCCTGCCACCTAGGCCACCAACAATCTCACCGCCCATCACCGAAGCGGGGGCGGGTGGCGCGGCGAGGGGACGGGAACTGTCGGTGGTGGGGATGGGGGCGTGGACAATGGCGAGGACGAGGATGGCGAAGGCATCACGACGAAGGTTAGTGGAGGGCGGGGGCGAGGGGCAGGGGCGGGAGGTGGACGGCACGACAAGGCGGAGGGAGCCACCGGCCACTGGTGGTGGGGCGGTGGTGGGGGTGAGGTCGAGGTCGAATACGTTGACAGGGTTGAGGATGGGGACGAGGACGGCGGGGTCGTGAAAAGCGCGACTGATCGCACATTATTTGAATGTTGCATATGTTTCAGTGGCTATATACATATATTGCAAGCATTTATTCAAAATATTTCATCTATTTCGGATGTATGTTGTAAGTGTTTTATCTAGATATTACATATGTTGCAGTTGTTATACACATATGTTGCCAGCGTGTAATGCAAATGTTTCACCTGTTTTCAGACATATGTTACAGGAGTGCTTCATGTTGCGACATTAACAGGCATAGGAAGTGGGTGCATGCGGAGGCGGTCCCCGCTGGCACAGTGGTCCCCGCGTGCGCGGCAACCGAAGCGGGTGTGGGTTGTCCCCACCTGCATACACATTACCAGGCACGAGGCGGGCATCACTAGGCACGAGGCGTACAACTGCATTCGTAGGCGCATCAGCATGCAGGGGCAGCTGTGCAGGTGCAACAATTGCTTGAGCTATGTGAGGGCGGACGTGGAGGTGTAGCAGTCGCATGTGGGGCAGGAATTGCATACGGGACAGGCAGGACAAGCTTAGCAGCGTCGGATTGGGGGCGCTAGCCACGCTGTAATCCAAATGGACTTAACTTGAGGCGGTGTATGCATTTGTGATAGACTACCTATACTTAATACATCGTACTTTGACAGAATGGCCGGTCTTGGTTTGATTGTTCGGGGGGTGTTTAGTTCATCTCCTAAAATTTTTCACCCCGTCACATCGGATATTTGGACATATGTATGGAGTATTAAATGTAGATGAAAAAATAACTAATTACACAGATCGTGATAAATTTGCGAGACAAATGTGACACCCTAAAATTTTTTACTTCAGAAATTAAACACCCCCATTGCTTCAAATTAAAAGGTGTATCTCTGGCGCCCTGACATTCGGCGCGGCTAGTGTCGCCACGCGTGACGTGGCAGTGACCTGGGAGACTCAGGATGAAATCAATTTGCTGGAGATAAATAATTTTACGTGGGGATGTAACTGAGAGTTTCAGTGATGGAGACGACAGTAATCTGTACTAATAAGAGAATGGATGTGATTTCATAAAAACTTAATATTTTAGCTTCGAAGTTATCATCATCTTATTAGTCAGTGGATTCACTCGGAGTCATTAATGCGGCGCCCATAGTTGTCGACCATAGGGATGGATCTAGTCAAGGTGACGAAGGCGGGCCGGCCCACGTACGGTTTGCTTATGAAATGCATGTGATTCGAGATGCATGTACGATTGGATCCGCAATTTCCAGGGATGCATGCTGTAAGGAGATGGACTTCCAGACTCCACTAATAAGAGAATGGAAAATTCCCAAAACAACGTAACCCTGCGTGCTCTTCGAACAGTGTGAACACCGAATCACCGAGTCAACCAGACGTACAGCAGTTACATATATGCTAGTGGTACGTACGCGGTACGACGTCAAGTAGTGTGTATATAGCTGTTTTCTGGAATCTCTTATTTTCTTTGAATTAAAACGGTAAGCAGGATTAGGGTTCGAGATATACGTTGACAACGACTTGGAAGAGGACTGTCGCTGTCGTCTCGTGTCCTGAGTACCCGACCCGGTCGCCTGTCGGCGGTCCAACAAGGCACATAAGAGGAAACAACTGGCCTTGGAGGATTATTCACCTCAATCCCTGACATGTAGGAGTATCATCTGACAGAGCACTGATATATATACCACCTCGGAAGCAGGCACGGCACGCAGCGCTAACGATCATCGCGGCAGTCATGCGTACTAGTACGTCGTCAGCGTGTTCACTTCATTTTGCTTCATCAGTTGAACTCGATCGAAGACGGACACAAGGGTGCGTGACGTACGCGGAGCTACAGGGTATGCACCGGCATACCCTGCGTGCCCAGCTAATACACACGTATATACAAAGATATTTGTAAAAGAAATAAAAAATATATCTGGAAATTATCCAGCGATGAACGGACGCTGCGCCATCGACCTTTTAGCATTCAGGGCTTCAGGCCCACAGCTCCACGTGACTTTGTCTTGGGCTAGCCTACTGGCCGGACGACACCTCCAACGCTCGGTCGATCGGAACATTCGACGGACGCAACTCACGAGACGCTGCCAGACTGCAGCTTGCGGAAACGGCGAAACGCCGAGACGAGTCATGACTCACGACGAGAGGCCAGGGAGGACCCTAGGCGCACGCGGTGCCGCCTTGCCGGCCAAACGACGGGCCTCAGAGACGATCAATCTCGGATCACCGTGAGATTCAATTCCTCTTTTTTTCCTTGTATATTTGTATGAAATATCCTATCTACTTTAATTGTTAACATTAACCAGTCATCATATTCTCTCGTGCAGCGAGATCAGGAATTTGCCAAACATCAGAAACGACTAAGATTGATCAACAACTCAGTATATATCACGTCAGTGTTTGTGTAATCACATAATTCAATTCGTGCAAGTGTAATTTATTTAATTGTGTTTGTGTTGTGTGTTCTTTTATAATTGTGTAGTCATGAAGAGAAGTGCAGACGTTGCATCTCTTTTCACCTTCATGGAGCGGGATATTTTATTTGAAGTGGATAAAGATGATATAAAGACATTTATGTCTGTTAGAAAGCGTCGGCTAAAACAGTTTACTATCTTTTACATTTAGATTTTAAACTATCAATATAACGTTTGATCTATTTATATTGTAATTTGTGCGTTTTCAACATAATGTTTTAATTTAAGACTTATTGTGTTATTTAGTGTATGTACACCGTATTACATTCAAATTTTACAACTGATACCGAATTGCCAAATAATTTTACCAAATTATATATGAAAATTTTTGGACGGCGTACCCTGAGGTAAAATCATGGATTCGCCACTGGACGTACGTAGTGCATGCGCGTCGCGTGTGTATGGTAATTAATTGCTACTGTACTTGCTATGAAAAAAGGTCGGAAATTGCATGAACGCGTTGTTGCGCTGCGCTTGCATTATTGCCCAGGAAGCGTGAGCACAAGCACAGAGAACTTTACCATATGCTAAAGTTTCTTGTGATATCGACTCTCTTCTAGTTATTGGTCTTATTCTTCGACGTGCGCGCCAAGTTATATATGTACAACTGCCGGGAACGACCTCCAGCACACCTCCATCATTCCTCTTCGGAACATTCTTCCAATACAACAACTAAAAAGAATCAACAAAAGTAACTTTTATATAATAGACTATAGATATAAAAAAGGGAAAATAACACGTTCTCCGGCCGGCCTGCTTGTTAGGTAATCTCCTCTACCTTATCTTACTCCCTGTTAAGGCACAACGTCTCCCATTATTATCCTATATAATAAGCACGTACGCAGCCTGCTCCTCCATCGGGAACATTTGCTCCTTCATCGTACCTAGGATAGTAGCGTCGACATGGCGCCACTGATGGCCACAGCTCTAGGGTTCATTCTCCTCACAGCAAACTCGATACTCGCGATCCACAGGTCTTGGGGAGACGCTGCCGCGACCATCTTCGTCATCGCGTCGTATGCCAGCCTCGTCCTGCTCTTCTACTTCCTGCGCCTCTTCGAGACCGCTCCGCCCGGCTCGCCGGCCAGGGACCACGCCAAGATCGGCGTCTGGCTAACGACGACGTTGCTCACAGCCATGTTCTCGTGGAGGGTCGCGGTGCTCGTGCCTTGGCCCGTCGTCGGCGCTGGCGTCTGCTTCATGGGAGCTTCTACCGTTGCCGGCGGGTTTTACGCACTGTTCCTTCTGCCGTCTTCGCAGGACACGACTCAAGATTATTGATGTTAACGACTCGAAGGATACGAGATCGTCTTGTACAAATTGTTTGATCTTGTCGACCGTATATTTTCAATTGACATGTAAATATATTATTAGTTTCGTTTTTAAATCCAGTACTTGTATGTATGCATAGGAACATATTTTTATAACATGCATAATATTTAATATGCTGAACGAATTTTTTTTTTTTATATATATATATATATATATATATATATATATATATATATATATATATATATATATATATATATTTCATCCAATTTCCGGAACTTCAAATCTTGTGGAACAGTGTAGTGGCCTCATCATCAATTGCGTAATTCACTAGTCACTACTATAGAATCAACCTTGGAGACAAGCGGCTTGATTAACAGAGTCGCTACAAAAGTGTCCCTGTCTCCAAAAATATGTAGCAATTTGAGACAGTCAGCTTATTTACGGAGACACTAAGGAAATAACTGACTTAAAAAATGCATGTAACTCAATTCAATATCAGAATTAAGATCGAGTGCAAATCAGACCTAGTATTACATACCTATAACCAAATATATATATAAAGAAACTATTGTCCCCTTGCATTGGACGTCTAAGATTGAGCCTCCATGTTTGTGGAATGTTTTGTCGATGGTGGTGCTATATATCTGAATTGGATCCTGCATCTAATATTTTTAGATAATGGAATAAAAATATACCGGTCTCCCCCCATCCACGCGTGAATGAGTATAACCATCCGATACATAAAAGTTGGTTCTTATACCAAGTTCCACTAAGCAGAAACAAGATTAAACAAAATTACCAAACGTGACCAGTCCAAACTAAACCGAATCAACTGAAACCAAACAACTAAGAGGCACAAGCCTCAATCTTTCTTTGATGACACCAACCATGTTCCTGAACAGTTGTAACATCAATAAAATTTCCAAGCGCTTGCGCCCATCTATCAATGTCCTTCTCGCTTGCACTTTAGACAGTAGTGACCAATGTCTGATCCAGTAAGTCCTCTAAATATTACGTGCAAGCAAGAATTAGAACATTTTCTGTTGAACACTGCATCATTTCTATTCAATCACAAAACCAGCAAATTGCTGCTAGCCCCACAATGACCAGATCCCTCAAATTTGGAGCAAAGCTCCTTATCCAAGCACCAAACATATGAGCCGTCCCAATAGGTGGTTGAAGATTAAAAGCGATCAGCAAGGAATTCCACACAGATCTAGCCAAGCGAAAGTCAAAACAAAAAGATGTTGCACGGTCTCCTCTAAACCGCAGAAGTTACACCTAGTATCCCAGTCCAGACTCTCTTTACAAGGTTATCCTTTTCGTCTGATAACCACCGGAATCAACAACCTGACGTAAGTCTCCATCTTCAGGTGGTCTTTGCACTGATCGATCCGCATTTCAGGGGCTCGTCACGAAATTTCAAAAATGTTTGCCAACACGACATGCAATCTGCTAGGCTACTACGTTACCGATACACAACGATACTCCATCTTCACTACTTACCCACCGGTGGGGGTCAGCTTTTTTTTTTTTTGATGAAACCCGGTGGGGGTCAGTCGTCAGACCGAATCGTGTCAACCTGTTTTGCTGTCGCAGTCGGATGGGAAATTGTCGTGAAATTCGTCAGCGTTTCGCAAAAAAAGCGTTAGTGCGCCATGACGATCCTCCTCATTCCAACTAACTGACCAACTCGATCGAGGAGAGTCGCCACAGCTTGCTCTCTAAGGTACTCCGTCGAAAATATGATTATAGTATATAATATAAAAAACTGGGCCCAACGTACACGTACTGAATGACTGATAATTTGCATTTGCTGAGTAGCTTCGTCTTCTCTGCTCATGCAATACTGAAGACATATTTTCCCTTGTATATACTAGTGATTCGTGAGTCGTGACGAGCAAGTCCTAGTGCATCCACACCGTCCATTCGTTCGATATCGTGTTCCCTACGGTCCTTCTGTTCGAAGACACAGGGAACCGGCAACTGCCGCGGCGTTGATTGACTTATAAGAAACACGTCTAGTGTATACACACACTACTGGAGACGCTCTCTTTGCCGAGTGCCTGAGGCCCAAAAGCCCTCGGCAAAGGCAAAGAAACCTCGGGAAAATTTTTGACGGCAAAGGGGCTCTTTGCTGAGTGCCTTTTTTCGGGCACTCGGCAAAGAAAAGCAGCCGTCAGGGCGCTGCTCCGTTGACGGAGTCTTTGCCGAGTGCCTCCAGGTCAGGCACTCGACAAAGAAATGATTTCTTTCTTTTTAAAAAAAAATTTCCAAGTGCCTCGTCTAGTTGGCACTCGGCAAAAAAAATTTATTTTTTTCAAAAAACCTTTCTCGAGTGCCACTATTCACGGCACTCGGCAAAGAATTTTTTTCAAAAAAATCTTTGCCGAGTGCCACCATATATGGCACTCGGCAAAGAGCCCAAACTGGAATTTTTCAGGCCTCTAGCCGAGTGCCATGACCATTGCACTCGACAAAGAGGCCGAAATTCATTTTTTTTGTTTTTGCATTCCATCAACACAAGCAATTCATATATATATCAACCATCACATATATATCACAAACATCACAATAATCACATATATATATCACAAAGAAACCATTTTCTCACAATATATCACAACCACAACTCACAATCACAATATATCACAACCACAAGTCACATGTTCACCATCATTCACAAGTTTATTACGACAAGTCCATCAAATTCAAGCACAAGTCACAACCACAAACCACAAATCACGCCCAAGTCCAAGCACATCACCAAGCACGAGTCCTCACCAAGCTGCCCTCTGACACGATGGTGAAGCAAAGGCTCCATCATTCGGTGACGCATTAGCGGGATTATTCGAACCTGCCGACGGAGGCTGCACAAAGGAGAAGAGATTGCATGCGTTAGACAGGATTAATCTAGAAATTAATTGCATGTGTGAGATTACATCCAGTAAGGTTCTATGTCTAGGAAGGTTGTATGTCATAGCTAGTCTAGGAAGGTTCTATGTCATACAAGCAAAGCACAAGCAAAAATTGAACTTTCATACTTATAGGCGTAGTTGTAGGAGTAGGAAGTGGAGGAGCTGACAACTGCACAGGTACACCCGTTGCTTGCCCAAGACTTTGCATGATCGTCATCATTTCCGCCATCCTCTTCTCCTGGGCCTCGAACGCGGCCTTCTAGGCCAGCAGCTGCGCGTCCTAGGCCTCGAACAAGGCCTTCTGGCCCTGTAGCTCGGCCTGCAATATTTCACTCCAATGTTTCAGTAATGCAAATCTAATTTAGGTGTGTAAAGATCAACGTACGACGAGTAAAATAGGAATTACCTCGAGTGCATCGATCCGCTGCAGTGCTAGACTAGGTCGTGGGCGTATGGGCTGGCTGGAGCTCGTGCTCCGTGCTCGGATAGCGTCGAGAGAGGGAACAGTGGTGGAGTCGATGGCGCCGTCTGGAATCCACAACCGCCCGTGCTTCTTGCCTCCTCCGAGCCTCATGATGGCCTCTGCATCAATGGGCTCAGTGCGCACATCGTAATCTTCCCCATTGATCTCCCTTACCTTTGACGTGTACTCTTGGACTTTAGTGTACACGGTCGGGTCAGAGTACGCCTCGGGCGGAGCAACCGGGTCGAAGGAGACAGAGGACGACGCCCTGCCCATGTGGAACATAGCCCACGCAGAGAACTCCGAGACCTCCTCGCCCGGGTGCGTAGCCTCCTGCGAGAAAGACGGCAAGATGGTGAGAAATCAGGCAGAACTGAGCGTCAAAATAGATGAAAGAAATCACTTACGTATGCTTGTTTGAAGGTAGGGAGGCTGCGGCTGCCTTGATGGTGAGTTGCACCTTGCCTCAGCAGACGCTGGCCCCGTTGCCTCTCGTGCTTTTCAAGAAAGTCCTCTGACAACCACTTGTCCACGATCATCTCCCAGCACTCAGGATACGCTCAACACCACTAGGGAATCACCTACAAGTCATCGATTATTTGACATATAAGAAGATCAAATTTAACCTACTTAATCTCAAAATGAATCATTATCAATGTTATTCGTCTACCTCAAGGTACTAGGCCCGGGTCAGAGTAATCCGTCTTGCTTCAGCCTCGGGGAGGGACTGTCGAAGTACCGATGCGTAGTAGTCTCTATGGGCCTAGACGTGCCCCTCGTGGTGCATGTCGGTGATGTACTTCCTACAGGCTGTGGCAGCTACCCGATCCGCCTGGGCCTCAAGTCCTTCGGGCCTGAAATACTTCTGCATACAAAACCGATGTGTCCATTCATTATTTCAAGAAAAGACTTACCCAATGAATGTGATGTATTGAGCAATGTTGTGCGAGAGAGACTTACCCAAAACTTCGCCAATACCCGCTCCTGCTTGTTGCGGTAAGGCTCATCCCGGACCAGCGCGTACCTATCCCACGTGTAGGCTGGCTCCCGCACGTCCAGGGACACTTCCACAATGTCGGGGTACCATTTCCTGTACAAAACACCAAGGATGCTCGAGGGGGAGCATGCGGGAGTATCCGACAAAACCAACCAGGCCCTGCACAAGTGATTAAGAAAATTTATCAGTTCCTCTTTTGATTTCCAATATATCATATGAAGTAGTTGTGATAACATGTATAGTTACTTACCTCTTTGCCATAGGGTGAATCACTGGGCGGTTGCGAGGAAGCGGAGCCTGAGGGAGGCTCATGGGACCTCACTAGTAGACAGTCGAGGTAGCGGAACTATCATCCTCGGGTGCCTCACCTCCCATGCCCGTCTGCGGAACATCCTCGTCCTCGTCCTCCAATGTGGCCGTGGCCGTCACGTGCTCCTCCTCCAGCACCTCGTCACGTGCCGAGGAAAGAGTCCGCTGCCTCCTGCGGCCGCTGCCCCTGGTCCTCCTCCCGTCACCTCCTGCGGACGCTGCCCCTGACCCCGACCCCTCACCTGGAACGAGAGGGCGTGGTCTCCCGTAAACCGAGGTCATCTCACATCATGGACGGCTACTCACCATCTTTGTTCAATCACTTGCAATCACAAAGAATGAACAAGACTTATTAGTACATATATTAGAAATAGATTCAAAATAAATAAACAAAACACAAATTAAAAAAACATAGTATTACATGTATTAGGAATAATCTTCATGATTAAGATTATAGGTCTCGTCATCAGTGTCAAAATTGTCCAAATGGGAAACACTATCCAAACGTTCTATGTTGTCTTCATCGTCATTGCCTAGCCTTAATCGCTCAAGCATTTCTATGTCCTTGGCATTTTGCACCACATCTCCATCGACCTCGTCATCAACCGTTTCGTTGCCTACCTCCATTTCGATCGCTTCGGGTAAGACTATCTCAAACGTGTCTGGTAGCCCATCTTCTTGATAGAACTATCCATCATATGTGTTTGCGTTGAAGTTGTAATCGTTATCGTTTGGGACAGGTAGTTTACTGTGTGGAGACACCTGGTGCACAATAGCCCAACCCTTAAGATCCTCTTTGTCTTGGTTGGCGTATCGCGTATAATACACCTGCACGGCCTGTTGAGCCACAATGTAGACATCTTTTCCTGGATAGACGGAATCTTCTCGAATCTCGACTAGCCCAAGATGAGGGGTCCGTCTCGTTTCTCGAGGATTAAACCAGTGGCATTTGAACACGACAGGTTTAAGATGTTTGGAACCATGAAATGAGAGTTCATAGATTTCCTCAACTCTACCATGATTCTGCGCCACTCTTCATTTCCCAATAGCTTATTGGTCGATCCACTTGCGCTGCCGAGTTGGCCTTGGAAAAGGCTGAGGGTCGATTCATTTTCGTCAGTATTGTAATAAGGGAGTGGATTATGATTGCTAGGAAGGTTCAGCTTGTAGTATAGCGTTGTGAAGTTTGCCACCTCCTCCCGAATGCATGCCTCAGCAATGGAAGCCTCAATTCTAGCTTTATTTGTATATTTTTTGTGAAGAGTCTTTAGACATCTCTTGATTGGATAGCACCAATGGGCCTGCATGGACCCCCCAAACATGCTTTGGACGGGAGGTGCACAATCAAATGTTGCATCGGCAAGAAGAAGCCGGGTGGAAAGATCTTCTCCAGCTTATAGAGCAACACAAGTGCCGCATTTTCCAAATCCTGAGCGACGGTCCGAGATATCTCCTTGGCACAAAGCTAGCGGAAGAAAAAGCTCAACTCTGCCAGCACTTGCCAGACATGCTTAGGGACATAGCCTCAGGCCATCGCCGGAAGAAGCCGCTCAATCCATATGTGGCAGTCATGACTCTTCATCCCGTTGACTCGCAGAGTGCCTAAGTTCACTCCCCTGCTCAGATTCACTGCATATCCATTTGAGAATATTAACGTCTAGATCCATTTTAGTACTTCCCTCCTTTGATCGGTTTCCAAGACCAAATCGACCTTAGGCCTTTTCTAGTTCTTGTTTCAGCCACTAGGAGGCTGCATCTCTTGCTTCGGTCTATCGCACAACATCGCTAGGTCCACTCTAGCCTTAACATTATCCTTAGACTTGTCAGTGTCCATGAGAGTTCCCCAAAGTGCCTCGGTGATATTCTTTTCAGTGTGCATTATATCAATGTTACGTGGCAGAAGAAGGTCATCGAAATAGGGGAGCCTCGTCAAGCCGGACTTATGAGTCCACATATGTTTCTCACCATATCCCACAAAACCACCTTCTTTATTGGGCACGAGAGCATCTATCTGAGCACGCACCTCAGCACCACTCTTCATGCGCGGTTTAGGGTCTGTCACTATGACACCTTTCGTAAAGTTTTTGATGTCTTGTTTGAATGGATGGTTTGAAGGGAGGAATTGATGATGCCTGTCGAACGACGAATACTTGCCACCCTTCTTCAACCAAATGAACCTCACAACTTTCTTGCATATTGGGCACAAGAACTTCCTGTGGACACATCAGGCTGCGAATAACCCATACGCCAGGAAGTCATGCAGGGAGTAGTGGTACCAAACATGCATTTTGAAGCTTGATTTTGTAGCTCGGTCGTATGTCCATACCCCCTTCTCCCAAGCGTCGATCAATTCATCAATCACAGGCCCATGAACACACCCATATTACTCCCCGGGTGTCCAGGAATTATCAACGACAAGAATACGTTATACCGTTGAAAGGAGATGCCGGGGGGAGATTGAGGGGGATAACAAACACGGGCCAACATGTGTATGGGGCAGCCAACTGTCCATAAGGATTGAACCCATATGTTGCCAGCGCGACACGTACATTATAAGCCTCAGCTGCTTTGTCAGGATGTTTATCATTAAAGTACGTCCATGCTTCAGCATCGGACGGATGTACCATCGTCCCTGGCTTGTACCGTACACCATCTTTGTGCCATGTCATCTGTTTCACGGATTCCTCGGTCATGAAAAGCTGTTGGATCCTCGGCACAAACGGAAGGTGCCGTAGGACTATCGTGGGGATCGTAAGCTGCCTCTTCTGGCCATCACTAGAGTCTACTTTTAGGTACTTGGAGGATTTACACTTTGGACAGTACTTTGCATCCTCGTGTTCTTTCCTAAATAGGATGCACCCCTTCGGACAAACATGTATCTTGTCATACGACATCTTAAGCATACGAAGGAGTTTCTCTGCCTCGTACAAGTTCTTCGGCAGAATGTGCTTCTCCGGTAGCATGGTGCCAAACATGGCCAATATCTTATCAAAGCCTTCTCGACTCAGGTTTAACTTGGCCTTCAACCCCATTACACGTCCAATGGCATCCAGCTGAGAAACCATTGTATGCTCATGAAGGGGTTTCTGTGCCGAGTCCAACATTTCATAGAAGGCCTTTGCGGCTTCCTCCATCTCCTCCTTCTCACGTTCTTCAGCGAAGTGAGCGTCATCTAGCATGTCAACTACACGGCATCATCATCAAAAGCCTCGAGGCATGGTCTCACCACCTCCGCTCTTATACGATCTGCTTCACCATGGTGGATCCATCGGTGGTAGTCAGGCGTATAACCGTTGTACACAAAATGTCTACCCATGGTCACCTTATTTACCTTTCTCTGGTTGTCACATTTGCTACAGGGACACCAAACTAGAGAATGTCCTTTAGCTACACCCGGGCCAAATGCATGTTCCAAGAAAGCATCTGTCGCCTTCACCCAAGAGGCACTAATAAAGGGTGTAACCTCATTTCTCTAACTAATTTATACCAATAGCTTCAAAACTAGGGCTAATTTGTTCCATACAAAGCTCAAAGCATCATAGAAGAGAGAGAAAGCAAAACTCTAATTTGCTCACTAACCAACCATTAGAACTTCAATTAAAGGCTTGTAATAGCATTTTTTTACCTTCTACAAGCTCCCCACCAAAGGATTTGAGATCAAAACCTCCCCCTTAGTAGAGCAATTTTTGGAAGGAGCCCAAGGCCTTCCAACCTTTTTTTTTGCGAGTTGAAGTGAGTGACCCAAGGACGAAGAAGATGATTGCTTATTATTCACGCTGGACCACTGTAAGGGTGGCTGGTGATTGAGCCGCCCTTACAAATGACCACTGTAAGGGCGGCTGGCCCTTACAGTGGCCATTTGTAAGGGCGGCTTAATCATCGGCCGCCCTTACAATGCATTTGTAAGGGCGGCTGGGCAGCTGGGGCCTTAGCACACCACTGTAGGGGGCGGCTCCAGCACCAGCCGCCCTTACAAATAAATGGCAAGTGTCCCCAAAAATCCATTTCTACGTAGTGTGATAAGTTCAAGCGAACAGGGCCCATTCGCTTCATAATCCATCTTGGTCATTTGGGAATTGTGTGAAATCTAGTGCTAAGCATGGCAAAATTAAACAGTCATTTTTTTCCTAGTACAAACAGTGTTGCGGTGCGAATGTGTCACAAAAGGTCACAACTCAAGGCTGGAGACGTAGCCAGCCTGAATAACGCCGGATCAGCTTTGTTAAAATGACGCCTTCCTGCTAATGATGTGAGGACCTTGTCCAAGCAATGGTTAGCAAAGCACATGCTTGCACGAGATAATTGCATATGCATCTCTGGTTGAATTGTCTATAATCAGAAAACACGTACGTGATCGAGGAATTCTCTAGTACTCTGTGTTCTAAAATAGTTAACGTTTGAGTTATAAATCCGAACAAAGATAAATACTCCCAAGTAATCAGACTTAACTAAAGAAGCACTGGAGCTTTGGCATCGTTGGCTATGCAATCCTACATGCGTGTTATGTACGAAACAATCTATTTTTAATTAAATGTTTTCCAATTATGAGGATCAAAAGATCTCAGCCTGTTCGCTTTTTACAAAGCGATGGCTGTGGCTATGGCTGTTGTTAAAGCTACTCACTTCGTCCCCAAATAAATCAATTCCTAGAATCTGTGTCAGTCAAACTTTTTTAAGTTTGACTAACTTTATAGAAAGGACTAACAACATCTACGATATAAAATAAGCATATTTTGAAAATATATTCTATGGTAAATCTAATAATACTAATTTGATAACATAAATATTAACATTTTATTCTAGAAAGTCGGTCAAATTTTAAAAGGTTCAACTTAAGACAACTCTAGCAATCTATTTATTCAGGAACAGAGAGAGTACACATCTAACTATGTGTGCAGCCCCAGTTGCAACCACAGCGACTTATTCCGTGTGCAGCCACAGCGACTTATTTGAACAGCCTCTATATTGAGTAAATTAAACAAGGAAATAACTTTATATTCTCATTAAAATATTCCAAGGATACCTCCCTTTCTACGTTTTTACCTCCATAATAAATTTAATGTTGGCTACAAAAAATCATGAACTCCCCCCGAGCGTCCCAACGGGCGACTCGGGGGGCGCTCACCGGCGCCGTCCCAAGGCCACCCCTTCCTCCTCCTCTCCGGCCGCCGCCGCTGCTCTCCGGCTTGCGGCGGCGGCGGCCAGCAACGGCCCGAACAAGGTCACCTTTGCAGTTTCTCCCCTCTCATTCTCCCGCTACCCCTCTCCTTCCCCCCAACTGCCGCCTTCCTCAACCTTTTCTGGCGAGCCGGCCGGCCGGCGGACCAGATCCGTGTCTCCCGGGGCCGGATCCATCCTCCCCCTCGCCGCATCTGTTGCTACTGCACAGGGCTGGGGCTTCGGGGTGTGGCCTGTTCGTGGTGGCTCCCAGACCTCTACCGCTTCGGCACCGTGGCGCAGGGCGGTGTGAGGGTGCTCGGTCGCGAGCGCAGGCGACGCGCGGCGCGCGGAGGCGCAGGGTTCACCGGGGCATCGCGTGGTGCTGCCAGGGCCGCGTGTGGGGGCAGCCCCCCTTGCCGCACGAGCGTGACTGCGCACCGCCGGGTCGCTTCCGCTGCTTGACTCGAGGTCCCGCAGGAGCGTGCCACGACCGCTGGACCGCAGCGAGGAAGCCGTGCCGCAGGGGTCGTCTGTGTCGCCCGCGTCGTGGCGGGGCACAGCCGCTGCGTCGAGCCGCCATGCCTGGAGGCGCCACGCCGGGCCGCCTCGGGGCCATGCGGAGGAGTCGTGTCCGAGCGACACGCTGCTGCTGCCGAAGTCGCACAGGGCGTGCCCATTTCGCCGCTGTGACGCTACGCGTCGGATTCGGCCAGACGCGGTTACACCGTCTTGCCGGCGCGCTGGGGGCGGGTCTGCCGGCCTGGGGCTGTTGCCTGCGGCCCTGGCCGGTGCCGGCCCGTGGGTTCGCCCCCCCCCGGCCTGGGACAGTGCTGCGTTGCCTCTCGTGCTGGGGCTGGCGGGCCTTCGACGACCCAAGCGCCATGAAGTCCGTCCTGCGCACCATTGGTGAAGTAGCGTTGGTGCGGGTTCGGGGCGAAAGCTCAGCTCGGTGTTGTCGGGCGAACGACGGTGACGCCTTAGGCGCCACATACTTTCTTGGAGGCGTCGTTCCTGAACCTCGCACTGCTTCTTCGCCTGCTTCGCCGGATTCTGGGCGAAAGCCCCGCCTTAGAGTCTCTAAGGCCAGCGGCGATGGCGTCTTGGGCGTCACCTCCTTCTTGAAGGCGTTGCTGAAGAATCTCTGGTTGCCGTCGCTCCTCCCGCGTGGTCGTCGTGCTGCACCTAATTATGCTTCATGTCCTCACTTTGGTATGCCTAGCTGGTGTTTGTTGTAGCCGTAGTCATCGCTTAGGCCCCCTCTCTTGCAGATGCTTTGCTGCCGGGAGTGTGTTGGCCCCATCCACGGATGCTTTTGCCGTGTTGATGGTCTTGTTGCTTGGGCGGTTGCTTTGCCGCCGGTGTCGCTTAGGCCCCCTCGCATGCAGATGCTTTGTTGCTGCGAGCGTGTCGGCCCCATCCGCGGATGCTTTGCCGCGTCGATGGTCTTCGTGCTTGGGCGGATGTTGCCGCCAGTGTTTAGGCCCCCTCTCATGCAGATGCTTTGCTGCTGTGAGTGTGTCGGCCCCATCCGCAGATGCTTTGCCGTGTCGATGGTCTTCATGTTTGGGCGGATGCTTTGCCGCCTGGAGTTTCTAGCAGATGCTTTGCCGCTATTATCTCCTACGACTTCACTTCACTGCTAGCTACCATTGGGTTGAGTTCTTATGTATTAGATTCAGTTAGTTGGGGTTGTCAGTGGAGGGTCTCCCCTATGTTTCTTGCTTTTCGTTTGTGTTGTAGACTTCGTTGGTAATCCATGGATTACTTGCGAATCCTTGTATCTGTTACTTTGCCGTTCTTTCGGCGCTTCTTCTTAATGAAAAACGCGTGAAGTCGCGATCTCGAAAAAAAAATCTGAGTAAATAAGATAAGTCATTGCCTACAACGAGCTAGCTCAGGTTGCTAGGACTTGGCTCATTTAACTCGCGAGCCAACGCATTTGTTCACGAGTGAGCCATCAATAGATTCAACTAAGGAATGAATCATTTTCAATAACTAATTAGTTCAATACAAACAAGCAAAAATAATAAAAAAATCCACATCATAGCATAGCAATAGCATACTCAGTTTTAGACATCAATCACATGCATATAACATAACATTAGATCTAATTGGTTCAGGATGTTGGACTATTAATTCTGAGCTCATTTAGCTTGCAATAGTTTGAGAACCAGCTCATTGCTCTCTTTGGTGGAGCTTTTACTAGAATTTCACTATCAGCTTAATCAAAAGCCTTGCTAAACATACACACACGAGAACAGCTTCTGAAGACTAAGCTAAAAACGGTGAAGCGGAAACTGCTTTAATCAAAAGCCGAAGCCATCAAAACATGACTTTCAATGGTTTCACCATTTTTTAAGAAACCAAACTCCCAGTAAAGAGAGTCTAATTGAATGAGAGCAACTCCACCAGATCATCTTTCTCTTAAAATTTTGTGTGCCTACCAGGCAACGCTTGGTCGCATGCATATGCATATGCATATGCATGCAACTGCGCCGGGCACGGTGGTCTAGACTCGATTCCGACTGACATATATGACTTGGAATGGAAGCACGATCGACGACTTCATGTCTTCATCCCTCCACGCCTAGGATCGGACGTCACGGCAAGTGCAGGGAAGTTAAAAAAAATCCCCTGCAGTGCACGGAAGATCGATCATAACGCACACGTCGTCGTGGAAATAAAAGCCAATTTCTGAATGCTATGACTTGGCGTGCCCGCAAAGACCAACAAAAAGGGTATGTATATACAGTGGTACAGCTGACACTGACGGGGCACTCATTTATTTGAAACCTACGTAAAAGAAGAAGAATAGAATTTGTTACATCGTAAGGTAGCCATGGTAATCCAGTGATTACCGAGACCAACGACTAAACAACACACACGTGGTTGTGATTACACAGCAATAAACCACGATAAACTGGCTAAGTACACGGCCTACATATCCTCGGCGTCAAACCTGGCCAAATCTAAGTTCATGGTCACTGGGTCGAAATCGCCCGAAAACAGCACCTGCAGTGCGTTCTGCTTGTAGGCCGACATGGGGGCCGCAAAGGCCGCCCAAAACTTTTGAACGACCTCGGCGTCCACAGCGTTGGTGTTGACGGCGATGCCAAGCTTCTGCAAGAGAACGTTCTGCGCCTGGATCATGGCATTGGCCGTGCGGGGTTTCGCGGCAAGGCGTACGTTGCGCCTCGGCGTGAACCTAGACTTCGGCGTCTTGGATCTCCTGAGCACGGGGGCAGCATGGATGATGGGGGACTCTAGAGGGACGCATATCTGTGACTCGAGCTCTTCCTGTAGCGACCGGAACAACATTGGGCAGGGGGGTGTGCAAAGAGTCCGCACAGCGCCGTCCCCGTCGTCGGAGGTCGGCTGGGCGTCGCTAGGAGGGTTGTTGGCCATGTCCGCCTCCGCACCTTGCTCTAACGCAACAGCACCCGCGACCACTGGTAGGCACTCAGGCGCTATTGAGGCCGCTGGTCGGCTCGCAGCGTACGAGGTGGCAAGCTCGTCTAGCATTGGGTCGACGGAGGCAACCCACACAGTGGGCCCTGCCTCCCTAGGTGCCGCATCACCCGCGGCAATGGGTGGTCCCATCCGAGGAGGCGTGCACTGCACAGGTGATGACGGTGGTGGATCTGTCGTGCACTGAGTAGTTGTCGCCGGAGAACTGGTGACCATCAGCGAAGCTCAAACCTCTTGAGAAGGCGAGCAACCCGGTGCTGGCGCACGACCTGCGAGGCGGCGAGCTCCTCCAGCATTGGGTCGAACCACGCGGGAGGCACCGTGCTCGCGCACAGCTCCAACCCCAGTGCCAATGCCAACGGATCAGGCATGGAGAAGCAGAGTGTAGCAGCAGAAGCAACTGCGCTGTCATCGTGGTCGGCAAGCACACCCGTGCCGATGTCCTTCTTCGTCCTAGTCCGACGCCCCCCTCGGCCCCTAGTGCGGCACCCTCCGAACTCGGTGAACCGCAGTGTGGCGCGTGCTGGGAGGCCAGGTGGTCGTCACGAGCAGACTGCCGTGGTAGGATGGCACCCTTTGCCACCGTCGCCGCAGCCCTAGGTCTCATGCACTCCTTGGCGAGGTGGTGGAGGCCATGGCAGCGCAAGCAACGCCGTGGCAACCAGCAAGTCGCAACACGGTGCGAGTAGGAGAGACAGTTGAAGCATCTGCCGTGAAGCTCTGCGGGGATGCTCCGAGCCTGCGGGAGCTGCTTTTGGCGACGCTCAACCAAGCCTGCGGGAGCTTTGCTTTTTCAAAGACCCAACATTATTTTCCTCTATAGTGCTTTGAAATGCATGCGGTGATGAAGATTAAAAAAGGCTCTTGTTTAAGTAAACTCGACCCGACCAATCTAATTAATCCGATTAGCTCGGATAGGAGTAGAGCATGGAAACTAACCTCATCTACGCATCCGCGGGTGGGATTAGGACCTATCCTCACCTATTAGACAGCAGGAACGACATGTAGATGCAATTGATGGTTACTTTGCTCGCTGGTATATATGTTAGAGGATGGATGACCGTGAGTGGATATGCACGGCCGCTCAAGTCAGAGTGATTTCACCACTGAATGGATGATGAAGACCAATGATTTCTTGGAACTAGCATTTGGCGAGTCTGCTAAAGGAGTGATTCTAGTTTTGTGTCCATGCAAGAGATGTGCAAAAAAAGGAAAAAATAAGGTGGACATGGGCAAACATCTTTTGAAGAATGGATTTACGCTGGATTATACTTGGTGGGTCCACCATGGTGAAGCCCATTGTCTGAGAGAGGAGGTGGTGAGACCCCGCGTTGAGGATTTTGATGTTGGTGTCGAGGTAGCAGACATGTTAGATGACTTTCATGAAGGACAGTACGCTGAAGGACGTACGAAGGAGGAGATGGAGGCAATTGCAAAGGCATTCTACGACATGATGTATTCAGCAGATTATTTCTAATACATGTAATACTATGTTATTTTGTTATTATGTTTTGTTTATTTTGCATCTATTTCTAATTATTTCTTGTTTATTCTTTCTAATTTCTAATTAGCTCTTGTTTATTCTTTCCAATTGCAGATGATAGAACAAATATGGTGGACAACCGTTAGAGGAACGTGTTCTCGATTTACCGAAGGACACGCCCTACGCTGGTTACAGAAGAGGAGCCGTCGGACAGGAGGAGGAGGAGGAGGAGGAGCAGCATGAGGCAGGCTCGTCCTCCCACGCCGATGGAGGACGAGGTGGAGGATGAGGTGGTGGCTGGGGACAGGGATGGGGACGAGGACGGGGACGAGGAGGACCAGGCTCGGTAGACGGATGAGGAGGGGGGTGGGGACTCAGACGACGAGGAGGAGGCGGTAGGCACGGGTTCCGCTTTCTCTAGTTCGTCGAGTGTCTACTTGCGAGGTCCTGTGAGCCTCCCTCCTCCGCCGGCAACTCATCGACGCCCGGTGATTCGCCCCAAAGGGCAAAAGTAAGTAACTTAAGATGTTATCAATACTTCTTCATATGATATGTTAAAAATTGAAGTAGAAACTAATATTTTTTTAATCACTTATGCAGGAACTAGACCGTTATGTCAGGTGGTGGTCTCGCACGCCATGTCAATGGCATCCTGGGTCTTCTGTGGAAGCCCCACTTCCCTGGCCTGGTTGGCTACGCCGGGAAGAGGGAGTCGGCCTACACCTTTGACCACTACGCCAACGCCCCCGACGCGGAGGCTGAGAACAAGACGGTGCGGGTGAAGCGGGACTTCTAGGTAAGTCTTCATCGCACCACATTGCTCAATACAACACATTCTTTGGACTTTTCTTGAAATAATGAATGGATACATCGTGTCTTAATGCAACTTTATTACAGATGCGAGGAGGGATTTGAGGTCAGGACGGAGGCGGTGCTTACCAAAGCCTGCAAAAAGTTCATCGTGGACATCCATTATGAGGCGCGTCTAGGCCATCGTCACTTACCACAGGTCGATCCTTGGAGAGGATGTTAAGAAGCCACAAGCAAGAAGCACGACACTAACCCGGGACCAGTACATACAGGTAGATAAAGAACATTAATATTAATTCTTTTTGAGATTAAGTAGTCTTTATTTGTTCCTCTTATATGTCAAATACTTGATGACGTGCAGATGTGTCCCTGGTGGTGCGGCGCGTATCCCGAGTGCTGAGAGATGATAGTGGATAGGTGGTGTGGCCCCGAGTGGACCGAAGCGCACAACGCTGTCCGGGAGCGGCGATTGCTGATACCAGGTGTACCGCACCATCAAGGCAGCCGCAGCCTCAGCGCATACGGACAAGCATGGGTACTCGAATTCATTTCTCTATTCTAATGCTCAATTCTGCTTAATTTCTAATCATCTTGCTGTCTTTCTCACAGTCAGCGTCACATGCAGGCCAGGAGTGCACCACGTTCATGGCATATGCTATGGCCCACAAGGGCAAGGTGACGTCCAACGTCTCCTATAACCCGGAGGACCCGCCTGAGGCGTACAACAACCCAACCGTCTACACCCGCATCAATGAGTATACGTCGGCGGCAAGGTCTCTCCATGGAGATGACTATGACACAAGCTCCCAGGACTTTGATCCAAAGGTCATCATGAGGATTGGAGGAGGCAAGAAGCATGGGCGGTACTATCTTGGCGACGGCATCATCGACACAACCTCTACTCCCTCCCTCTCCCAGATCCGAGCACGGAGCATGGATGCAAGCATTCCCATACGTCCACGGCCGGACAATTCACAGCAACGGATTCTGTCACTCTAGGTGATTTCTATTTTATTCGTCATACATTGATATTTACATACCTTATCTTTGCATTATTCAAACATTGTGGTGAAATGTTGTAGGCCCAGGTCGAGCAATTGGAGGCCCTGCGGGAGGCCGATCGGCAGAGGGTGGAGGCTTTAGAGGCCCAGCGCGTGGCGATGGAGCAGAGGCAGCAGCAGCAGATGGCAGAGGTTCAAGCTCTTGGACAAAAGACGGGTGTAGCTCCGCCAGCTTCGCTATTCGTTACACCGCCACCTCCACCTCTCGGGCACGTTACTCCTATAAGTATGAGTTTGATTGTTTAAGTTTGTATGTTCATGCTTAGGGTCAAACCGCAACACTACTTGTAGCCTAGTGGATTTATTGTCTGATACATGCAATGTCTTCTCCTTTGTGCAGCCTCAATCGATGGGTTCGAATAATCCACCTCTCCCGGGCCCTCGAATGATCCAGGTCATGGTACACCACAGTCTCAGTGGGGAGCTTGGGGATCCAGGTAGTTGTCTCTTGCATTTGTTGTTCACTTAGTGATGGACTTGTGATGCACTTGTGTTAGTTATTTGGACTTGTGATGGACTTGTGAACTTGTGTTAGCTATTTGGACTTGTGATGCACTTATCTATGTGAGATATATGTGATGTATGTGACATATATGTGATGAATCTGATATATATGTGAAATATTATTTTTATCGTGATGGAATATAAAAATTCAAAAAAATGAGTCGGTTATGGTTACTTTGCCGAGTGTAACACTCGGCAAAGACAGCCTTTGCCGAGTGCAGTGCCAAAAACACTCGGCAAAGCTGGGAAAACGAAGCCAATTTAGACCAGTTTTCCAACTTCAAAATAATTTCTTTACCGAGTGCTCTGCAGTGGAGCACTCAGCAAAGAAATTTTCAAAAAAAAAACTTTTTTCTTTGCCGAGTGCTAGGATGGTGAGCACTCGGCAAAGAATTTTTCAAAAAAAAAAAATCTTTACCAAGTGTCATGCAGAGGGACACTCGGCAAAGTAAAAAAAAATTTGCCGAGTGCCCAACAAGGGAGCACTCAGCAAAGCATCCGTTAACGTGTTGTGTGCCGTCACGGCAACTTTTCTTTGCCGGGTGCCGTCGTGGCACTTGGCAAAGCCTTTGCCGAGTGCCCGACAAAAAGCACTCGGCAAAGAGGTTTTTGCTGACGAATTTTTTGTCGTGTACCCTATACCGAGTGCGGCGCTCGGCAAAGCATGCGTTTCCAGTAGTGATGGCCCCCGGTGCATGTGTCTGTTGTCACTGAAACTGACCAGGCTGGTGATCTCTCGCAGCTGATCCAGTTCATTGCTTGCCTGTGGGGGAAAGCCTAGGTACCAGGAAATTCGAAGAATCATCTCCCATCTCGATTGCTTGCGCGACAGACATGGTTTTCTTCGTGCAGTGACTGTAAAGCTGGGAACCTATCGGCCAAAGCATCCTCATTATGCCAAGCATCATACCAGAAAGATGTATCCTGTCCGTCCCCAACGTCAACCACTGTTATTGCCTGATATAGTGGCAGCAAGGAACGCAAACACCTTCCAATGTTCTCCGAAGAGGTCGCCCTCCAGGTTTGCCAGGGATGCATGCTTCCTTACCCAATCCGCCCATGCCGATTCCAGGGAACAGTGAAGACGGTGCAACAGCTTGAGTAGTAAGCAAACATTTTGGAGCCCCAGATTCTTTATGCCTAAACCACCTTGATCTTTGGATAGGTACACCCGTTCCCAAGCAATCAGACTCTGGGCGGGTGTGGCATTGTTGTCCCCATTCCATAGGAAGGACCGGCGGCGGCGATCCATCTTGTGCAGCACACCCACCGGTATGGAAAGCGCGCTCATTGCATGTACCAACTGCGAGTCAAGCACGGAATTCACCAAGACCGCGTGGCCCATGGGGTTGAGCAGCGCCGTCTGCCATCCCGCAAGATATCTGTCAGCCTTGTCAATGTAGGAGTTGAACGCAGACACAGGTATATTTGTGTACCGAGATAGGTTGTCCAAGGTAGACTTTGGGGAAACCTTCCAACTTGTATCCTAGCTAGCAATGAGATGCATTGCTGCGTGTTGCTGTTGTCCATATGAACTGGAACTGCTGTGCTTTTGTTGTAGTTTATTCTTAGCCCGGTGGCTTCAGCAAAAAGGTCGAGCAGCTGCTTGAGCGAAGCAATGTCTGCCGGGTCACCTCTCATAACAATAAGTGTATCGTCTGCATACTGGAGCACCGGACATGGACAATCATGGCTAATGGGATGTCGTACTGTGTTCTGGTTGGCCTTGATCAGCTGTTGTAGAGTTTCTGCAACTAGCAAAAACAGATAGGGGGATAAAGGGTCGCCTTGTGACCTTCAAAAAAAAAAGTCGCCTTGTCTAAGTCCGCGCTTACAGTTAATCCATATCCCGGACAACCATTAACCAGAACTGCAGACTTGGAGGATTGGAGGATGTTTTGAATTCAGGAGCACCACAAGCTGTTAAAGCCACGAGCTGCTAAGGTTGTCTGCAACCCATCCCAGTTAACAGTGTCAAATGCCTTAGCAAAGTCCAATTTGATAACCAGTGTAGGGACTTTCCTCTGAAGGCAGCACTGCACCATCTCAACCGCATAAATGAAGGACTCCGAGATGGATCTTCCACTTCCACGTAGGAACCCTGTCTGATGGCTATCTCATCCCCGAGATCTCCCGCTGCAGACGTTGTGTCAGGATCTTGGAGATTATCTTCACACAACAATTTTGCAAGCATATTGGCCTGAATGAGTCAACAGTAATTGATCCAGGTTTCTTTGGCAGCAATACCATGTATGATCTGTTTATGCGTTCTAGCTCTACTGTGCCTTGGTGGAAGTTCTGTAGGAGTTCCATGACCTGTGGCTTGACAGAGTCCCATGCTGCTCGGTAGAAGCTAGGACCAAAACCGTCTGGTCCAGGTGCACTAGCTCGGTTCATGCTCGACACTGCGAGTTTGGCTTCTTCTTCTGTAAACTCAGCCGTTAGGCGATTGCTAGGACGCTGACAGTGCAGTAGCAGCCTGTGAACATCAAAGGCCCATGCATTAAAGCCTGGGTGAAGGACCGAAAACGACGACCAGAGTGAGAGTGAATAGGAGCCGAAAAATTCTTTCAAAAATAATTGACTACTATCTCAAAATCACCATCAAATGCGCGAACAAAACACTGTGATGTCCACAACCCAACTAGTGGGTGGATGTTTCCTAGGAACACGCACCACAAACAAGCACGAAACAAGAACTAAACCGAGGGACGAAAAAGAGATACTCAACTCCAATAGAGAGGAAGCGAGTTCTCAACCCAAGTACTCATGTCAACCGGTGACAAGAGTACTTAGAAAAAGATCCTTAAAACGCTAGAAAATCAATGTAAAAGACGGATCTCAACACGAGCACTTGAAGAGCCAAAACATAATTTTTCAGCATACAGGTGCTCCGCGTTTTCCCCTGGAGGCTCCGCGGTATGGAGATTCCCGGAGGTTCCGCTTTTTCGTGGAGGCTCCGCGCTGTCCAGAAACAGCAGCACGAACCAAGGAAGAACGAGTCAAAACTCGATCAAAACAACTCGGATTGACTTGAAATTTTATAGGTAGGTTCTTGAGAGTGTTGAGAAGATATCTTCAAGACATCAACACCCAATTTCAAGCCTATCAACGGAAAATCGAAGAAGAACAAAAAACACCGGTTCTTGAGACCTAGATAAAGAAATTGTCCGATCTACGAGCTCGTGAGGAATTGGTTGATTTCCTTTGGTGGAAAGGCTCAACTCACGTCATAGCTCAAATCAAGGCAACAAGAACGAACCAAAATGGTCTAGAAAATAAGAATCGGCTCAAAAACGAGAGAAGGAAGAAGAAGAACGCGAAAAACACATCACAAATCACAAGAACAAAACTTCTTCCAAATCCGGAGGACAAAAGAAGGATTTGAGACCTCTTTTCTCATTTGAATTCTCGGTTCTTACACTAAACACATGGATTAGTGGACCTCCCTCACACACAAGCAACTAGAAGGGAGAACCCTAACAAAGGATGAAAGAAAAAAATTAGAGGAGGTAAGGGAGATGGGAGCTCCCTCGTCCTATTTAACAGGGCTATTACACAATCTTAGTTTTGCCCCTGGATACAATTGAGTCAAACCACTTAGCCTAAGGGCGTTATGGTCCAATCCGGTGTCATTTTCATCCGACGGCCACCGCGCCTCCTCATCAGTAGCTTCGCCTCGACATGAACTCCCCGATGCTGCCACGTGCAATTCGTTCCTCCTCGGAACCTCCGCCCGAGTTTTGAGGCACAAACCTGTAAAACCACCACTGATGATTTTGAGGCCCAAACCACCAAACCCGCTCGTGAGTAGCGTACTTCATACGTGTCCCCCACCACTCGACACGTGTCATCGCCGTCCTCGACCGGTCGGCCGCCAAGTCATCTAAGCCCCGCTCGACTTGCACGTCATCCGTCTTGACTCGGTCAACACGGTCACTCCCATGTACACTTGCGTTTATCGATGTCCCAGATATCAGCCACCACGGCTGGTCACCCAGCCTCCTGGTCCCTCGGTCCAAGCCTCACGTCCTCCCTTCACCACTCCCGGTCCATCGGCACGGCATGTCTCTACTTAACCTTCACCCCGCCGTCGACCACCGCCTCCGAGCTCCACACCTGCACAACACAAACCAAAAGATGTGTTGCACACATAGCTTTTGCTATGGTAGGGTTAGTCACCACTTAACCTTCTTCGTGGATCACATTAATAATTACCCATCACAAAACGAAACACAAGGGCACATTTCAACCTTGTGTTCGCCCTGGGGTCCCCATAACCGTGCTGATGTATCGGGAGAGTGCCGTGACTTTTGCCTCACGGTTTGCCACTAACAACGCCCCCCCCCCCCCCCCCCCCCCCCCCCCCGGCCTGACGTTATTTCTTGTCATCCGCGCAGTTGCTTGGGCGTGGACCCGATGTTTTTAAATTTTTAGCGGCCTACGCAGGGTCACATTAACATGTCGATCATACACTCTAATAAAGCCTTAAAGCCTACGGTGCATCTATGCACTTACCCATGCATGTCCAACTTATATTCAGAACTCGGACGCTCGATCAGAGTAGTGACCAGCCACGCATGCATGTTTTCTCCTCGCAAAAAAAAAAGACGATCGGTCATGCATGCCAACCTCAAACAATGTGTGCGGGTCGGAAAGCTGGACCTGAGACGCCTTTCTAAGGGCAAAAAGAAAGATGCACGCGTACAGAAGTGCACATCACGTGTTGGACCTTGAACCTGCTAACATATGACTACCAGAGCACACATGCCACGAATCGAAAACATAATTGCAGTTCATCCCTTGCGGAGTTTCGTCAGAATGACCGAGATGTTAATTAAATTAATAAACTTGTAAATTAGGTAGCACAGTAAACATGACAAAGCTGCCTGCCAGAGTGCTCATCAAGAGAACTAGTTCCAAATCAGGAGAACAAAGTCTACATGTCACTTTTCAGAGTGCTCATCAGGATAACAAAAGGAGAACTGTCAACATAATGGATAGAATGCATGGCGCCCTAAGTTATTTTGCTTGATTTTATTTATAGATGCTGATGGATTTTGCTTGGTGATGCCGTGACCTAGGAAGCATATGCACTTTTAACAAAAGCGATACTCTTCTTGGCATCTGTAATCTGTAAAATAACAATAAAGTATATCCTGTTAGCTTTTGCTTGACATAACTCAGGTTCTGCACAAGTGTGAATATGAATAACAATATACTCTATGCACAAATCACTATTGGCAACATGGAAACTCTTGAGCTCTTGGGTAAAAAGATAAACGACAGTAACTATTTCACTGTTCCTTACTAACTACTTGCTCCAAAAAATCAAGATTGCTCAATCGACCAACATAAAATTGCTAAAGAAGTCAACTAGCAACTAGAACTCAGTACTAACAAGTAATTTTTGGGGGAATGGAGATTCATTTGAACCAGACAAAAATTCTAGGAGAAAAAAGAACACAGCAAGATGACCCATAGAAACACCAGGTGGATCTGAGTAATCATCAGAGGAAGGAACAATTGAACCTCACAGCTAGCTAGCTAGCTAGCAACAACCTCACAGCTTGCATATAAGTCAATTAGATTTACATATTTTGTTTGTTTTTAACAGCTCAATTTCATGTGTCACTTTCTATACTTTGGTTTAGGACTGAAGGCAGTACTACTGAAGGCAGCTCAATCCTGTACTCTGAAGACCATATTTTTGTTGATCATTGAGAATATTATAACCATAAGAAGCTGATAGTAACATAATACTACTCAGAAGACAATAATGTTAGTAGATATACTGTATCACTACACCTCATACCTTAACCAAAAAAAAACTAAAGAAATAATAAAGAAGCACTGCAGAACTATGTCACAGCTTAGGGTTGCACTGGAATACAGTGTGCCCGCTGCCCAACTGAATCATCACCACGAATACATGTAAAGCGTCCCTGAGTTAATCATCCCAACTGGAATGCATGCACAAATACAAAAGACAAAGCTAGCTATAGTCTCTCGAAGAAAAGAAACCCAGTGCTAAATTCATGCACAGTGAAATGTAAACTGAATGTACAGGATCCATCCAGCAGTTCAGACAATTTCAGCAACAAGAACATACTAGGAAAAGGTTGGTTCACAACATACCTGCTACTGCTACTGCTAGCCCTCTTCAAGTTCCAGATCTTGATCTAAAAAATGAAATTTTGTTTAGTTACCAGGAAAGAAAACAATACATGAAAGAAAACAATACAGAAAGATGTCCCATAGTTTCAGATCCAAGTTTTATATCATAAACTGAAACTGAAAGATACATAGACTAGCACTGTCACATGCATGCGCATGCATCTGGACATCTGGTACAGCAGCAAGCAAACACTGCAGTAGCAACACCATCGCAAATGCTGCTGCTGCTGCTGCTGCCTGGTGTTAAGTATCATAAAGCTTAGTGCTGGTATTCCTACTACTGTGTAAATTCATTAGAAAAATATTTAGAACAAAATATCATGCCACGGTCAACAATATGAAATGAAATGACAGAACTTATGAATAAAATCCATGTGCCAAAATGAAGGACACAAGAAAACATAGCTAATGGGCAGTATGTCAGTATGATTGAAAAGTGAAAATGCTATGCTAAATCCGACTACTGTATTGGGACAAGTGTAACTCACTCACTGATGGGCAGGTATTTTGATTAGTGTCTCAGCAGTAACGCTACGAGTATGATATGATAGACCATGATAGTTAACAAATGTTCTAGGCCGGAAAAAGAAAAGGCAGCTTTCTAGCAACATCATCATCACGCTTCTTTCATCAATCAGACACTACTAGTACTACGTACTGGTTCTGAAAGCTGCTTACTGCATATTTTTTTTCAATGTCCAGATGGAGCTATCACTGTTTGTCTCTAGCCCTGTACTAGTATTTGACATAAACTTTCATTACTGATAGCTGATAGTATATGCTATTCAAGGCGTTCAAGGCGAAGCTGGAAGTTTACCTATTGTTTCAGAAATGGTAAATGTAGACTTAGACACTAGTAAAGATCAAGTGAAAGAAACAAAAGGTAAAGCCGGGACAAAGAGAGGGTTGAAATTGGAGTTGTCTCATGACTCTACAGCTGATCGAATTGGTATGACATCAAGTTCAAGTTGGAGATTTTTATTACAAAAGCTTTCTAATAGGTCCAAGAATATCAAAACCAAAGTCTAGAGAAAAATAGGCGGTCAAAATACTGAAGCATCAACAAGTGGCCAACTTACTGCAGAAATGCATCACCGATTCTAGTAGCGGCCGGAGAGTTTATCTGAGCCGTCCTTTGGTTATCTAGGGATTCGAAAGATGCTGTACTTTTCTGGTGTAAAGCTGACTGTGTAGATAAAATATCCAAATATGTTGTACTTTCGCATGCAAAGTGGGGACCCCGGAGCGAATCTCAATGTATCTGGATGAATCTTGGACGTCGGATAAGCTCCACGGCCGCTATGGAAAGTGGATTTTTTGCTCTGCAACTTATTGATATTCTCACCGGATCCACAGAGCTACATTCACATGCAAATAGCCAGATATTGCAGATACGTTACGATTTGCATAGAATAATTTGGGACGAACCATATGAAAAACTATTAATATATTGTGGTTAGAATGTGTTCTGTCCTTCCACCACTAAGCATCTGTTCAAGTTGGAAGAGTCTATATGCAAAACAGCGAAAGCGACGCAAACAAAATGCAGAAACATCAGATCAGGTAATAGCAGTTCTCATAGACTCCCTCCATCCATGCATATTAATATATACAGTATGGCACTTTTATTTGTCGATCATATGGACGCTCATCAGAGTGAGCTGCAGTGGTGTTATACTTACCCATCTATGAAGCAAGAACATACAGGTGTCTCTCACCCCTCTCGCAGTCACGCATGATCAGAGATTCATCAGATCGCTTCTCATCGTCCTCATCATGGAGAAACAGGGCGTAGAACCCACCGCCGACGGTCGCGGCGGCCACGACCCATGCCGCGACCGCGAGGCCCAGTGGCATCACCTCCGCGATCTTCCAGGTGAAGGCGGCGGTGAGCGTGGTGGTGAGGAGCCACACGGCGAGCCTGGCGCGGCCGCGCGCGGGGGACCCCTGCGGCGCGACCTCGAAGCGGCAGAGCGCGCAGAGGAGCAGGGCCAGGTTCAGGTGGGAGACGCCGACGAAGGCCACCGCGCCGCGGCCGTCGGCGTGGACGCGGCGGACGCAGAGCGCGAGGTTGAGCGCCAGGAAGACGAGGATCGCCACGGTGGCCCAGTGGACGCGGCGGGTGGTAGCCGCCGCCGTGGGCTTGTGGTTGGGATCGCTGGCGTAGGGGAGCTCTGCTGCCATGGCGCCGCTCGGTGATCGATTCGCGGTGTTGAGTGGGAGATTGGGACTTGTGCGCAGCAGTCAAGTCCCACCGCGAGGTTTCCGTGAAGTTTCTACTGTACGAGTCATGATAGCACCGACCAGATCCAGACGCGGTGTGCTAGTCCGACTCTCACACGATGCTCGTGTCGACTCTAGGCCCATCCCCAGCTATTGAGATGCGGTCTGGAATCTTAAAAAACTCAGGCACCTTGCTCCGCGCTAGCTCCAGCACAGCGATCGATCTAACAAGTTCATCTATAGTCTCTCCTCTATCTAGCACATCTACATTACTATTATAGCCGACAGAAATCCTCAACTTCTCGCTTTGCTCGTCACGGCCCACCACGCGCGTCCGCTAGCCCCAAGCCGCCTCGTGGCGGCGTCCTCATCCCACATCGAGCCATGCCACGTCTACCAGCGTACCCACTCTGCCTAGTTGCACCGTGCCCGGTCTTCGCCCCTGTGCGCCGTGCTCCGTCCCTCGCCGCGTTGAGGTGTTGTCGACGTTGTCGTTCCCCACCAGAAGGTCGTGGCCGCTGCCAACGCTGGTGTGCCGCGATGCTCGACCTTAGCTCGCGACATCACGAGATTCGGAAGTAGCCAGACCAGAGCGGGCTTTTCCGACTGCACCTCGCGCTCCCTTCCTTCTTCAGCTATTGCAAGCGCGTGTTGCAAGCATTTTATGTGGATGTTGCAAAAGTAGACTGGGATGTTACATATATTGCAATGACTATAAACGGATGTTCCAAATTATTCAGGTGTTTCAAACAGATGTTGCACATGTTTCGTCTAAGTGTTGCATATGTTTCACACTTATGTTGCAAGTATTTTATTTAGGTGTTGCGTATGTTTCACACTTATGTTGCAAGTGTTTCATTTGGATGTTGCATATGTTTTCAACACGTGTTTTCCCTCGTGTTTCAGACCTATGTTACAAGTGTTTCAACTGTTTCAGACATATGTTACAAATATTTCATCTAGATGTTGCAAAAGTAGATCTGGTGTTGCACGTGTTACACTGGACCCTATCTGCAGCAGCCGCCTGCTGCCTGCATGTGCGTGGGTGTGGAGGGGGCGCGACCACGCGGGAAACCATGCGGGCGTAGATTGAGACAAAGCGGGCATGGGACGCGAAGCGGGCCCGGGACACGGAGCAATGTGGGAACCCACGTGAAGCAGGCGTGCGGCAAGGGCGTCCAGTCACTAGCCCCTTTACAGACGTCCTAGCCTTTCCCGTTGAGTTGCGCTATGCTACGCTACCAGTAGTATTTAATACTCCATCCGTTTCAAATAAATTATTTTTAGAATCACTTTAAGTCAAACTATTTGAAATTTAATTAATTTTATATAACAATAATGATATATCTAAAACCAAATAAATATGTTGTAAAAATATGTTCGGCGATTTATCTGGAAATACTAATGTAATATCATACATATTAGTATTTTATATAAATTTAACTTTGACTTAGGACAACTTTACAGTTCGATTTAATTTGGGACTAGTAGCACAATTCTTTTCAAGAATGTGCTCATATATTTCATTATTATTACTCACCTCCAACAATGCTAGCTTATATAATCGAGTTAATTAACTTTCACTATATGGAATAGAAAGAGAGAAAAGAGAGAAGGGTTAACTTTTCATGATTATTAGTGCCTCTGTTTCAAATTATAAATTACTTTGACTTTTTTGATATATCTATTTTGTTATGCATCTAGATAAATAATATATCTTGATATATAGCAATATAAATGAACCAAAAAAAAAGCCAAAGCGACTTATAATTTCGAACGGAGGGAGTACCTTTTATTTGGTTATCATCTTTTTTTTCATTGAGCAACATATAAAAACTACTTCCTCTGTTTCCAAATTATAAAACGTTTTGCCTTTATATATATATATATATATATATATATATATATATATAATATATATATATATATATATATATATATATATATATATATTATATATATATATATATATATATATATATATATATATATATATATATATATATATATACACACTATGTCCAGATACATAATAAAACCATTATATCTAGAAAACCAAAATGCTTATAATTTGGAAAAGTGAGGAGCATTTTTTATTAAGAGATAAATGTGATACATAGGCATTAGAGCTAGCAAGTAGCTCCAATTGTTGGAGGTGTAAGATTGATGAAATCGTCCTTGCTCGAGAGAATCGTTCATATCAACACTTATTGAAGAAAATAAAGATTTAACTGAATACTATATATATCCTAATCCTTTGTGAAATTAACAATTATCATAATAAACCATTGGATGTAATAATGATTAAAAAACTCAGCTCAAATCAGTATCAATAATATCGTGCTCGCTCCTCTTCAGCACCTTTTTTTCTTTCAGGTTTTGCAAAACCTAATAAGTCAACTAAAACATATCCAAACTGTTCCGTATTTAATTGCGAACGGTTCCTATAGGTCGTGTCCTTGCGTCCATTGCTAGCTGAGATGGTGAAACGTCTCCCAGTTTTGTTTGCCAAACCATTGAGCTCAGACAAATTCTGTTGTACAACTGTTGTTACATGCTCACGATCTTTCTCCCCAAAAATAGAAGAAATAAAATTCACAAGAAGAAGATAGACGTCGCGAACAGTTCAACATCCAAGCTGGGCTACCCCATCTGCCCATAGATAATGTTGAGTCACGCTAGCTTAACTAGAACATTATGGGGCTATTACTCCTCTCCTCTGCGAAACAAGCCAGAATATTGACTGGCATTTGACAATGCCTTTACTTTTTTTATCGGAATGACAACGCCTTTACTTGTTCTAACAGAAATCCAGCAAGTTCAAACAAATCAAAATGGTATTCTTGGAAGCATGGTATCACTAGTAGACAGGTGAGTTTTAATCCGGGTTGGGAAACCCCCTTTAGCCCCGGTTTCCCAACCAGAATTGTGGATCCGGGACTAAAGGTCCAGAATTTGAGTCCCGGGTCACGCAACCGGGATTAAAACTCATCCTCAGGACTAAAAAATAATTTAAATCCTGCAAACCTCTCCTTTTACGTGTGTGAGATTCAAACTCAGGACCTCTTGCCTTGCGCGTAGCTTCCTTACCAACTCAACTGCACACCACATGTGACAATATTCTGGGCGCTCCCCTTTTGAATTCACCCATGAGAGACCTTTAGTCCCTGGTGGGAGACCTTTAATCCGGGTTAATGACTCCAATCGGAACTAAAGGTTGGAGGACTAACACCAACCAGGACTAAAGGGTAGTCTTTAGTCCCGTTGGTGTACCAACCGGGACTAAAAGTCCTTGCTGCAAAAGCCTGCTAAGGGATTCTAGTCCCGGTTCGTTGTTCCAACAAGGAGGAAATCTCTTATTAGTCCCGGGCCAAATTCTGGGCGGGACTAAAAGCCAAGATCGAAAGTCTGTTCTCTACTAATGTATTCGTTGTTATACTGATACAAGAGCCCTGTCACCCATCCCTCGCACATGGAATGTTTTTTTTTCTCAAATACACAAAAAGGTGTGCGCATCATTATCATTAAGGAAAGTTTGAACATACAAATTACGCGCTTTGAGCATCCTAGGTGGTCTAGAGTTACAACAGAAAGCCAGATCTCAGGTCGTGTCCTTGCGTCCATTGCAGCTGTGAGACTCTAGTCCACAAGTCAGGAAGAGTTCTCTTAGTGTTTCGATGTTATAAGTGCTTGACCAGGCGTTGAAGAGCTCTTTGTAGGCTTTCTCTTGCCGATATGCTTGATAATGAAAGCCTCTTGGCCATACCCATACACTCCATGATTAAGACTTCACCTCGCTTGGACGCTGGCACTGAAGAGAGGCTCTGTGCTTCTAGGCACTTGCTTCACAGGGAGCACCGGGTGGTTAGTGGCTGCCAGATGCTTGGGATGTTTGTTGTATGAGCGGAGGGTCCGCGTTGTGAAGCATTTGCTCGATGAAGCTATTCATGCACCTAGCGGGGAAGTTGTTGTCCTCAGTCGGGTGGTCGTCCCTTGGTGGCATACGCACGTGCGCATAACCAAGGATAGGGCCCGCGCCAAAGTCTAGTGGGAAGGGCTCTTGCGGAGTATCCTTGGCAGGGTACTGGGGGCTGCTCGTGGCTACAATCTTCATTGGGGAAGTTTCTACATGGCAACCAAAGCTCTCTGCTTGACCAACGGAAGCGGAACAATATTATTTCTTTTAACGCATTGAACAATTTATATATAAGTTTCTCCTCCCTCCGTCCCGTACTAATATAAAGGATGTAAGTTCGTTACACGTTAAACTATGGTAATTTTGACCACGTTTTATAGAGAAGATGTTAGCATCTATGATATTAAAGAGGTAATTTAAGAAACCACATTTGACAATGTATCTTACTATATTAATTTGATATTGTAAATATTATTGTTCTTTTCAATAAACAGAGTAAAGTCTAGGCTAGATCAACTTAGGATAATTCAAAATCCTGTACATTTCAGGATGGTGGGAATAATTTAAGAAAAAAATGTTGTAGCAGTATAAACAATTGTTCAATTATGCTTTTGGTACACAGCAGGGAGCGTGCAACACTTCTTCCGCAATTTTTCTGTTCATGTTCCAATTTAGATCGGGGCTATTTATCTCTCCCCTCAAAATCAACTACTCTCTCTATTTTAAATTATAAGTCGTTCTAACTTTTTCTAATTCATTATTTTGCTATATATTTAGATATACACTACGTTTAGATACGTAGAAAAAACAATATATTAATTTAAAAATAAAACATCTTATAATTTGGAACGTAGGAAACACCAAATTAAAGAGGAAAAGCTGGTGCAGCCCGACATGCATCTCCTGTAAACAGGGGCAGAGCTATGCGCTCAAGCCCAACCAAGGCCATGGTCTTTGGACGTCTATGCCTCTATGGCGTTCTATCTGCTGCTCGCCCTTCGCGGCTTCGCGAATCGCAATATCACAGTGCCGCCGCCACGCCATTTCATATTCCCGTATTTCCGTGCTGGTGCAGATGCCCCTTCCTTCTCGTGTTCTTTCCATCGGTGTGGCTTCCGTGCGTGTGCGTCAGGCGACGCACCGACGCCGTGACGGCAGCAGCAGCGGATGCGGGCTGCGTGGCCATCGCCCATCGGCGAGACGATAGCCGACTGCGAGCTCTGAGCAAGCAGCAACCTAGCCCAGGCCTGAGCAGCTAAGCCAATCAACCTGCTGCCTTAATTTCTCTTCTTTTTTCTATACTAAGCAAACCTTGACCACAGCTGGACAGCCCCGATGCATCTCCTGTAAACAAACCTCCAGAAAGTTTCAACTTCCAGAGAGAGAAGCTTCACCCTATTTCTTCTCTGTACTTAGCGAAACTTGACAACAGCTGAACAGCCCCCCATGCATCTCCTATAAACAAACCTCAGTGCCTTCCTGCTGCAGCCAACGTATACCATAGTGTAAAGTGCTCCGATTTGAGTCGACTGATTTAAAAAGGAGATGCGAGGAACCATCATTTCCCCTTTCTTGTTGGAACAAAGCAAGAGAGGCGTTGAGATTGTGACATTGTGCTGACTGGTGAGAGAATATTATGAAAAATCCCCTCCATGTCCAGCACTTTGCATATATATGTTGAAGTGGACAGGTGAAAGCGACTGAAAGATTTAATTTGTTCCAGGTGAAACCAACAGAACGCAGAAGAAATCATACGAAGCCATCCACCACTTGTATCTTAATTATTTTTCATTCATATGTCGCGGACAGATGTGAGTCAGTCTGCAATTCTGCATCAGACATAAGCAGGGTACATACATACTCTTGCTCCGAGTCCGAGTCTCAGACCAGCATAGATCTCGATCACTTGTCGCCATGGAGGAGGAACAGCATGCAGAAGCCACCGAGCACGGTGGCGGCGGCCATGACCCACGCCGTGACCGCGAAGGCCAGCGGCATGAGCGCACCAATCTTCCAGGTGAAGGCGGCGGTGAGCGTGGCGGTGAGGAGCCACACAGCGAGCATGGCCCGGCCCCGCGCCGCGGACCCTGGCGGCGTGCGCTCGAAGTGGCGGAGGGACAGGAACAGGAGGAGCAGGTTGAGGTGGGACAGGCCGACAAAGGCGAGGTCGTGGCCGCCGCCGCGGCGGAGGCGGAGGCAGAGCCCGAGGTTGAGCCCGAGGGCGACGAGGATCCCCACGGTGGCCAAGGGCAGGCGGCGGCCGCGGGCGGGTGCCTGCGCCGCCGGATCCGGGTGGGGATCAGAGGAGGGTTTCGGCAGATTGGCGGCCATGGTTGCGGTTGCAGCTGGTGGTGACTGGAGTGGGCAGATGCGACTTGCAAGGAGTCACGTTGACACGTTGTAGCAGAAGGACGGGCCGGGGGTGGAAGGGTCTGGGATGGTTCCCCGACTGGTCAATAGCCATTGACTCTAGTCATGTCTAATCTCGAAGTATTTTTTTTTCCAGACACGCACACTCAAAGTTACGAATGCACGCACGTAAATCATACCTTATGATCATCTTTAAAGACTGGGCCAACAAATCGTCGAGATTGACGAAGTCACCACAGGTGTCTCGTTATCGATAGGAACAACGTCTACTATTGAAAACACAAATACTGTTAAATTCTAAAATATTCAATCTCATGAGAGTCAAATCCGGGACATGAGGTGCTACTGATGCTCTTGTAACCACTAGGCTATATGCCCTTTCGCATAACGCACAACACTTACAATTGATTTGGTGCTAGAAGCTATAAAGAGAAACTTACGCTTCTATTAATAATAAAGTGTGCTCATTGAGCTTGGTACATTTAATACAGAGGAAAGTATTATGCCAAGAGCACGTATGAATCACTTTATCAAAATTTAAATTAAATTTCTTTTGCCGTGTTCTCTTTTTCTTGAGCCTGTTTTCAAACTAGGAAAACAAGGGACTGCAGTAGCAAATGCAAATAATGTGTCACGGAGAAGAATCCTAGCAATAATAATTATTTTTTCTTACTTTTAAAATGGTATTGACATAGGTAAATAACTTCCATTGTGCTTTCTCTAGCGTGTGATAACACCAGGAAAACACTACAGAAAGTTCATCTGAGTCTGAATCTTCCCAAGCGTTCTCCTTCCTCTCACAAAAGTTGAGTTTTAATATCTTTTGCAGGATATATATACTCTGAAATAATCAAATTCAAGGACTGCAACTATTACCATCGAGGAAAAAACTAAGGAACTAGACATGTTGCCAGTTCAATGGATCAATGTATTTAAACACGCGCTAAATAAAAGCAACTCCTTTCGTTAGGTAAGTTACCTACACATAAATGTCAAATTTGTTGCAACCAACCAAAAGAAAAGCGATTTCAAGATTTTCGTCGGTTTACATTCACGACCCATTAAACTTGAAAAATGTTTTAACCCCTACTTGTGGTACACTTCCATCTTGACTTTTATCTCGTGCACTTGCAGCATCAACTTCTGGTTCCTCGCCTATATCAATTGATCTCAGTGCTGCAAAATAAACCAAATATTATAAATAAAATCTGCTAACTACAAATTGATATGCCATAATGAACATTTATTACCAACCAACCACATGTTCCTCCAAATTGCAACTAAATAGCTAACAAAACAACAATAACCTATTATCTCAGCCCCACCAGTTCACAACTTGCCCAAATCATTCAGAGAAGATTGACTTGGACCTCTAGAGAAACACCTATTTTGTGTGTATCCCACATATTATCCATAAATTCTGTGTTATTACATTCAACTATCAAGGATAGAAATGTGCAACATTAAACATAGGCACATGGCATACATCTATGTGTAGTGTCACAACTTTAGTGTGTTTTTCAGCGTAAAATTTTTGACACCTTGCCGTAGGTCTAATAGGTGAATAAATTCCTAGGTATGAGTAGCTACTGTCACGGATAGTATATAGCCAAAATAAAAGTTATAGTTAGGCGTAACATAGGTATACATCTTACTTTCATAAATCCACTGGACTCATGTAGTATCATGATACTATCCATATTTTCATGTCCTAATGAAAATTTACATGTTCCAAACTTTGACAAATCATAAACAAAGCAAAGTCGTACCTGGAGTGCAGAAGCTCACATAGGGAACAACAATGTTGACACCATATCCATCACATGGATCATTGAATACCTTCTTTGCTTGGCCGGATTTTAGATCAAAACTAAATATGCCATCATCTGTCCCCACAAAAAAGATTACAGCGCCATGCGCAAATGCAATATAATTATAAAAGATGGAGCGACCATTCACAGGGAGCACCTTCTCAAGCTCAATGACTTTAATTTGTGCCCATTCCAAGTCTCCGTTGGGATTCAACTCTGATGACCAGAGGGTGAGTTTTGCAGCTTCATCCAATCTTGCAACTCCCAACTCACCATTCTCCATTTCCATGAGGGCAGTAGAACACTCACCGAGCTTAATAGGTAGATGAAGCACATATGTTTCCCTTTTTTCCATATCATAACTAAGAATTCGACTACCATCATCAGTCGAAAAAAGTGGAGTGTATTCCCCACAAGTGCAGGGGATGTTGCATCAACATCGCACTCAGGTGCAAGAGCTGGATTGCTCCAGGAGCCAACCTCTGATGAGTAGATGTGCAAGGAGGACATATGCTCAGGCTCAATGCCGAGGCCCAAGGAGATCACCTTGAATGGTTTATTGTGACAGTCTAGGTGGTTGCAAGAGCCACCAGTTGTGGCCCCGCAAAGCACAGTTGCATACCAAGCAAGCTGTTCGCCGATGTCCAGTTGTGGTAGATCCCATTGCTCGTCTATGGTTGGGTCCCAGACAGTGAGAACGGTATCTTCATCCTCCATAACATTCCTTTCGAGGAGGACACGGACGTGGCGGGCATCGAGCACGATGCAACTACGGAGGGTGGCTTGGGGAAGGCGGAAAGAAGAGGTTGGAAAGAATTGGGCACTTTCAATGTTGCAAAAGAAGCCAGGAATTCGTGGCGGAATCGGGGGTTGCAGATGAAGCGGCCCCAGGACTTGCAGACGAGGGTGGCATCGACGAGACTTGCAGGATCCGTTGACGGGAGGCGGAGGAGGGACTCCTCGATCAGCTCATCAATCATAGCAGGCGTCGCCGCCATGGTGATGGGCAGGATACGGACTCTAGCGGGCGACGAGGATCTAGGGTTGGGTCGGGGGAGAAGACATGAATCGAGATTTTGGGGACTAGGGAGAGATGAATGACAGTGGGGTTGGGGGGAGGGGGATATTTAATTATTTTCTATTTTTTCATTGACACTCGCTAGTTTTACTATAGCTCTTACAAATTTACCATTGTAGGAAGAAAGTACCATAACTTAATACCTTTTTTGTCCAAATGGCTTTCACCTTTTATAGCACCACTAGAAGTTAGCATCGCGTGCTGCAGTGTGCTAAGTAATGCTCAAACATTCTCTTTCATCTTTTTTTATCACTCAAGGAACACGTTGTGAAAGGCCTAATGTGGTTGGGAGAAGTGGGTGAAGAATGCCATGACCTGTGGAGCTTTGGGGTGAAATAGTTCCTATGCTCACCCTTCCGCCCCCACGGCCATAGGACGTTCAACGATATGCCTGACCACAGGACGAATGACCTTGGGTTCTTGCCTTTCTTTTTTTTATAAAATGAAACAATCACAATGATTTTCGTTTGGTGTTGTCTTTTCTTAGCATCTATTTGAGACAAAAATTCATTCAGGGTTAGTCCTGAGCGGCTGAGCCCAACCCCACCTTGGTTCCAGCTTTGCCCGTTTGTCGTGCACATATATGGCTCAACCTAGTGGCATGTCTCTCGCCGGCTGCCCCGGCATCATTGCACTCTTCGGGCTCCAGCTTCTCAACCCCAATGATGCAGCGAGTGGGATTTGCAATGCATCATATACTGCTAGTACTTCTGTTTTTGCTTGGCCCAAATTCTAATTAGAGGAACCATATGTTTTGGAATTCGTTCATATTCTGGCAAATTTGAGGACCGTTGATTGCATCAGTTCATGTTTGGCGAATTTGGGTGAGAACGACCATTAAGTTTTGAAGAACAAAATTTGGATCACCAGACATACTACCTCCAATCTAATCACCTCCATTCCAGTTTAAAATTGAACTAACCAACATCCTATATCCTATATTTGGGAGACAATTTCACAAATCAACACCCATGTATAGTGTATAGATGTTTGGCTGTACTTACAGCCATATCAATGCCGCAAACAGCCGTTTCAACTTTTCTCAATGCTTTCTGCCAGCGAAATGCTCAGGAGTCAAGATGTCAGTACTTGTTCTTATAGTACTTTAATTGCAAATTCCCATTAACTTAACATAGAAGATCATATACATTTCAGGGCTAAAATCCAGGAAATGCACATAGATTAGCTGATGCAGGGCCGGTGTAGCCAGATTACAGACAAGGCCAATGGACAGGCTAACCAATTTAGGAGGTAAGATCCCTTTAAGAAAACACATAACCCAACGGCCAACAAATCAAGACTAGGATTAAATTAACCAATGCTAAATAATTTCACATCATAAATCTTATACTAGTTTCCATTTCACCGATAAGCCTATATATCATCACTTTAAGCTTCTGATGCACTTGAAGCACTCGTACTTGGCGACTCACCTTCAGAGGCTGCTGCTGCTCCCAATGCTGCAGAAATACACAAATTGTAAAGATAACATCAGCTTGTTAAGAACCAATTTCCCCACAATCAGTATTTTGCTTCTAACCACACAAAACAGGCAAACAACAATAATTTGTTATCCACAGCTGTCAGGCAACAGCCACACTTTATCACTAAAAGAATTTTAATGAGAACTTGAGAAAGAAACACCTCTCGCTGTGCACAAATGTAATTATCTATGTTTGTATATTATTAAATCCTAAAGACATATTATGGATGCTAATATATGCATGTAGAGGCACATGTAGGTTATTACTTCAAAAAAGGAAACAAAATATCTATCATACTGGGTACCTTACTGGGGTAACAGCTACACCTGATCATTAACACCTCTCAGGTTCCGTCATCCATTTTCTGTGTTAGTGACAATGATAGATCATGGCGAAAGAATGTTGTAAAGTGTTACAGATAGTCGCCATACTGATATATGGAGTAGAAACAAATGTAGATAATGGCATTTTGTAACACACACACAAGAAAAGCAAAATGTATCTCTCTTGCTGGCAGCTGGCACCCTTACTCGACCAGCTCTCTCTGAGGGTACAGGAACAGGAGGAACATGAACCGCCAAGGGTGAGGTGCATCTCTGCCAGCGCCTAGAGTGAGTCTCCTCTCCACCCCAGCGCAGTTGCATTGCAGCTACAGCTTCTAGTTCTAGCAGTCTAGTGCTGCTTGCTGCTGCTCTTGCTCTACCCCAGATAACTGGAAAAAAAATTAACACAATACAATTCAGATCAACTGTTGATTAATGGGCATAAATTAACAGAAAACAATTCAGATCAAATGGACACCATTCAATGGACCATAGATACTTTTTCTTCAAAATATAGTATTCAGTATTCACAAACTGTTGCTTGCATATATCACTTTCATATATTACAATGATTCACAAGCAGATGGCCGATGATTCAATGAGATAAACTAAAGAAGCAAGAGCTCATTAGATAAATTTCTAATTTTTTTTCCTTATTCTACAGAACCAATGCTTTCACGACCTCAACCACAGGTGCAATGATGGCAGACACAGACTATGGTGACAGCAATGTAACTCATGGGTAGCACAAGTTCAACTTCATCTGAAAAAACTGATCATATATACGAGTTTTGAGTCATTCTGCACTGGGTGCAATGCTTCTGTTCAAGGGGACAGTAATGGTTCTCTAACTGATAGACAGTGTGACCAGCAATCGATAGACATATATAATGTTCTCAAACATTATGGCCGATAGATGTATCTCCTGAAATTTTCAGGTATGCATTCTTGTTGATAACAAATACTCTAGTCCTATCGGTGTCCGCATGCACTTTATACTGGATTTGAACATAATAATGGTGAAGGATTACTGTATGAACCATACTCATCCATGAAACATTGATATATTATGAATGGAGCCTAAACGTTTTCATGATGGATGATTATCAAAAAAGCAACAGGAAAATAGAAAATGTATCTCTCCTACTGGGATCCGTAGCGGCCCTGCACTGTTCGAGGGCACATGAATAGGAGGAACATGAACCAGAACAAGGTGAAGGGCATATCTGCCTATGGGGCCAGGGATGCAACCAGAATCAGACTCCTCACCTTGCTGCGGTTGAAAGCTAGCTAGAAATAATCCAAAATTAACAGCGGTGTTTGAAAAAGCTCTAGGTGTTAGGTAGGCAGTCAGGCTCCACCTAGCACCTACATGTGTCTAGGCATCGCCGAGGCAATGCTAAGCTTTTGTACTTTCTCTGGGCGCTTAGAGTAATGTCAATGCTAAATAAAGGAATATCAAAAGAAAAGAAAAAACTGATATTATCGAGTAGTATGACTATAGTTTATTTTGTCCATCTCTAATTGGTTCCATTGTCATGCATAGTTCCATACATCACGCCCAAAAGATCTCTACACATAAAACAAGCCTAGATAAAATACCTTGGTGCTAGGGCAGGAGGTGCACCTCCGCCTAGCGCCTAGGTGGCACATAGGCAGAGCTAGCAACTACCTTTTTAAACAGGGATTAACATAAAGCAATTCAGATCAAGTGAGCACAATTCAAAGGATTCAGATTTTTTTAAAAAAAATCAAAGGAACTGCTGATTGCACATATCACTTTCATATCATGCTGACTAATAAGAAAATTAATGAGAAAAAATTAACAGAAAACAACTCAGATCAAATGAGCACAATCAATAGATCCACATATAATTTTTCTTAACAATATTAGTATTGACATACCATTGCTTTGCATACGTCACTTCATATTATGATAATTAATAATCAGATGCCCATTGAGATAATCTGGAGGAACAATGGCTCACCAGATAAGTTCCTCAATTTCATTTTTCTTATTCTACAGAACCATTTTTTGCGCAACTTCAACCTAAGAAAAGATTCACTGTATCAGTCACTTATTTTTATATGGAAGAATGAAAAGAGTTCTGATCCATAAATATAGAAGATAAAAAAGAATAGAGAGATTTATTTTTAATCCATATCTCTCTCTGATTCATTGTTTTTCTTGAACACGCAGGAGAGCTGCGAATTATTATATTGAGAAGAAAAAAATGGGATAAGAACCCATACAAGGCACACCCACTCACACCACACCACTATGTCCAAAATAAACAGCTGTTGACATACAAAGAAAGCGACCTCAACCAAAAAATTAACTCTCATTCAGCCCTTGGGCAAGGAGGTTATTGATACCTCGTGCCCCTGCCAAGGTCCAATAGAGAAGTTCCTCACCAGCGAGCGACAGAGCTCTATCTAGGTTTGGAGATTCGCCATCAAACACACACCGATTACGAATATTCCACAAAGTCCATGCTCCCAGAATAAGGATGGAGTTGAGGCCCTTTCTTAAGGGAGCAGCCACTGCATTAGAACTTCTATCCCACCAATTATCAAAGGAGGTCTCATCAGACTAGGGGGTAAGTGTTATGTTCAGTAGACCGTCTAGTAGTAGATCGAGTAGGTAGTTTCTTTGGTATTTGGAATAAATCGGGTAGAACATCACATAGACCCGAGAGATCTAGATAGAGACAGAGAGGATGGGAATGGGAATGTAGAGAAACGATGTTACCGATGATCCTGGTTGGAGGAACTCGAATGTTGGTTTGATCTCCACCATACTTGGCCCAACGTCCAGGTGTGGGCCATTGATCACGCGTCCTGATCGGGGACGCCCAGCCCAATGAAGTGGCTGGTGGGCCCCCGTCGCGCAGTGCAATAAATAGAGGGTGGGGGCTAGTGGTTAGGGTTACGAGGTTTACCGCCCAGCTGCCACCCACTCTGAACCCTAGCCGATCTAGAGAGTAGCACTGCCAGCGATGGGAAGACCCACCGGTGCTGCCACTGCCTCCTCGTCACCGACACCAGGCGAGTTCCTCCAACCAGGATCATCGGTAACATCGTTTCTCTCCATTCCCATTCCCATCCTCTCTGTCTCTATCTAGATCTCTCGGGTCTATGTGATGTTCTACTCGATTTATTCCAAATACCAAAGAAACTACCTACTCGATCTACTGCTAGACGGTCTACTGAACATAACAATGGTATCAGAGCCTTGGTTCTAGCGTGTAGATCGAGATCGGGATTCAGAAATGAAAAGAATAAAAGAGATCAACTGTTTTGAATCGGGAAGAAATCCCTGAGATCGAAACACTAACCCTAGAGAAGAAAGACCCGGCGGGGCAACCTCGTTTTTCCTGCCGGACTCACCACCGCCGCCGGTGTGGGTGGAAAGCCCGAGCCATCGTTCTGGCCGGCGCTCGGGAAGAAGCAGAGCCGCCGACCAGGGAGATCGCGCCACCGCGTGACCTTGCATCGGGCCCGGCGGTCAAAGGCATCGCCGCGAGACCGCTGGACGGCGGCGTGCCCATCCTCGGGTGGACGCGCGCGCCGGCCAGGGGCCCAATGGCGGCGCCGCCACACCATCTTCGGTCGGGCCACCGTGGTCGGCCACCGGCTGCAGCCGCCGTGTGCGGTGAGAGAAAAGAAGAAGAAAAGGAAGGGTAAGAGAAAGGAAAGAAGAATGGGGAGACGGCCGGGAGCTTGCGCCGGCGACCCCCAACCACCTCGCCGCCGTCGCTGGCGGCAGCAGCCGCCGCTGTGTCGTCTTCGTGCGCTGCGGTGAAGAGAAGGAAAGGATGAAGAATGAAATGAGCTAGGGTTTCCGGGGTGTCGGCCGCAACCTGTTTTTCTTCCCGCGAGGATCAAGGACAACCGTCTGATCGCCTTGGATGACTGGGATCACGTCGGGGTGGCTGGGCCGCCTCCAGGCCCAAGCGGGAGTGTCAATTCCCAGCCCAGGCCCAGGTTGTGGCCTAGGCGCGGGGGCGCTGTGGCGCGAGCTCTGCTGGGCTGAAACAGCCAATCGCGGATGGGCCGCGAGTGGGCCGCGCAAGCTGCTGATGCTGCTCGGCAACGCGCGCTGGGCCACGGGCCACAGAGAGCACAACGCAGCTGCGAGCAGGCCTTCGGGGCAGATTCTATGATGAATAGTAAAGTTCATGAATTTTGTTTTATTATTTCAGAAGAAAATTGTAATGAATTTTGACAAGTTTGAAGGTTACATCTCTACTCAAATTTGAACCAACGTGATAATTTGTCTAGAGAGTACCTGAGTATGAAAAATGCTTCTGAATAAGAATTATTTTAAGAATTTTGATTAATGTTTCCGCTGCAAAGAAAATGTTAATTGTCTTCTCATTAAATCCGAACCAACGGGAGGATTTAATTTGAAGAGCAATTACAGTTGTTCAGAAAATAATGAAAAGTTTATCCTCTAATTAAAATTGAGGGATATTCACATTATGATTTCAGTGAAATTATGATATTGTTATTTTCTGACTAACGTTGATGATAACAATATCATAAGCTTATTTATGAGTTTGAGGTTGAAATTTAAATCTCTGATAAATTATGCATCAAAGTGACCAATTTTTCAGAGAATAGATAAAGATTAAGAAATGCTCATGAAATAGAAAAATGTTTTTTCCGCTGCAATGATAATGATGATGATCTTCTAATTAAATTCGAACCAACGGGAGAATTTAATTCGAAGAGAGTTAATGATAATTGAGTTGTTCCATATGTTAATTCCATTTATACCCAACGGTGATGTGGAATTAATGTACAAGAATTTTGTATTCATGATGTTGCTATTTTTAGCAAAAGTTATTGATAGAAAATTTTATAAGTTCTATCTATGAGTTTTATGCATTTATTCTATTTCTGTCCAACGGTGATATAGAATTAATGTCGAAGAAAGTTATTTTTGTTCTATATCTGCCCAACGGTGATATAGAATAGAACATAAAGAAATCATAGTTTAATGTTGATAACTATTGTTGAATAATTTTCAGACAAAGATCTTCTTGCTTTCGTTCTTGAAGGCAGAAAAGAAAGAGAAAAGAAAAACACTGGGTTCTTGTGACTCAGATGATGAAAAGCCTGAGCACAAATTGTGTATATGAAAGTAGGCCATTGCATAAGAGACTGTGTCCTCTTTAAGAGTGGCTTGAAAAGAAATTTTTTTTAAAGATTTCAGGGATATTGATCCAAGAAAGAAATAGAACAATAAGAGTTTAGTTTGAGAAATGTCTTATATGTACTCTCTAAAAAAAAGGGCAGACTCAGTGCCAGAGGCTCCCACACGAGTGGGATCTGGGGAAAGGAATAACCGAAGCAAAGTCTTACCCTGCAGAAATTCTGCAGAGAGACGGCTTCGAACCCAATTTTAATTTTCAGTTTTATCATTATGATATGAATTGTAACGAGTGACATGCATGTTTAATTTGACCAACGTCGGATTAAACATGTGTGTTAAAGAACATCGAATTTATTCCTGAATTTGATGATTGAATATGAGCCAATCCTGGCATTTATGTCCCTTCAAGAGAATTGTCTCGTATGGTGGCATAAATTTTAAGAAAATACCCGCGTTGCGGGATGAAGTTAGTATAGTACTTATCCTGCACGGTAGGAGAAAGTGAGATGACGATGTGTATCCCGCATAGGGAGAGAAGTTTAGGGTAGCTTTTGTGCTATCCTAGTATGAGTTTAAGAACAAAAGAAGTTGAAAACGAACCTCATGATAAGAATGACATGCAAGCATGACTTGCAGAAGTACTGATGAAAAAGACTTTGTTGAGTTCTTGAAGTGAAATGAGGAAAAAGAATACATACTCTCATATGAATTAAGAAATAATTTCATCTTCCATGATGTAATCATGTGGATGAAGTAATCAAAGTATCCTCATTCACAAGAGTTATGAATGTTTCGAAATTGTGGCAGAAAAGTTTGTGCCACATTTCGAGGGGGAGGATTGATAACTATGATTTGCATTTAAAGAAAAAGTGATCTATAAAAGATGAAGGTGATCGTTGAGGGAGTACAACTGTCATAATAAAGATGCCTCTAAGTACTCTATGAAGTCACAACTTTCTGGTTTGGTTCTTACCAGCCATTGGCGTTGAAAGCATCTAGGCCCCGAGGTTTGGTTTCGGCAATTGATGACAACGCTTTATTACCATGACTAACGTGTGTTTTGCAGAAACTTTGGTAAGTTAGGTCATGGAGGTTTTAACTGCTTTGGGCACCATGGTATTCATGCCCCTTGATGGAAATCGTTTCGGTTCTCAAAAAGAGTGACGTCAAGATTAAGGACGGTTAGTTCCGGATGTCGAGGTGTTGAGAGACATTTGGAATAGTCGTTAGGATCTTCGTTTTTCTCTTTTGGCCGTACTATAAAGGGGGGCATGAGCGGGTAGCTTGACCTAGGCGAGTCCTATGTTTAGGTGTGGTGCACACTTGTTAAACTTGGCGCTAGGCAGCTTTAGAATAGCTCAAAGTTCAGTTGGGAGCAACTTGGTTCAAGTTGTAACGCTTTGCGGGGAGTTTCAGGTCTTTTTCCAGTGACCGGACGCGGTCCTCGGCATGACCGGACGCGTCCGGTCAGTTCAGTTCCGCGTCTGAGGTTTCAGCTCTGAGCACCGGACGCGGTCCTCGCGAGGACCGGACGCGGTGGTCAGAAGTCAACACGTGTCACTTAAGGAAACACCCCATCGGACGCGACCTGGGTGTGATCGGCGCGTCCGGTCATAGTCCAGTAAGGTCCTGAGACGACCGGACGCGTCCGGTCATCACTCATCGGACGCGGTAGCGCGTCCGGTGCGAGTACAGTAAGCTCCACGCATGATCGGACGCGTCCGGTCACCCCTGACCGGCGCGTCCGGTCATTTAGGTGTTCTTCGGTTTTGACCGTTACGAGCGACCGGCGCGTCCGGTCTGTACGACCGGCGCGTCCGGTGAGTACGACCGGCGCGTCCGGTCAGTACGACCGGCGCGTCCGGTCAGCTCGAGTTTTGCTGAGTCAGCAGGTAACGGTTCGTTTCGTCTGTGGGGTGTATAAATACATCCCCACCACCTCTTTTAGAGGTCTCTTGCTCATTTGTTCAGCTGATAAACACCTTTGAAGTGCAAGGTAGTGCAAGAGCACTAGTGAGGATAGAGATTTGAGAATCAAAGCTTGTGAGTTCCTCACTAGAGATTAGAGAGTAACAAGTGTGCATCCACTTTCTCATTTAGGCTCGTAGAGGTCAAGTGAGAGTTCTAGCTTGTTACTCTTGGTGATCGCCATCACCTAGACGGCTTGGTGGTGATTGGGAGTTTGGTGTTCATCCGGCGGAGCTTGTGGATGACCCAACTCATCTTGTGAGCGGTTGTGGGTGATTCACCGCGACGGAGTGTCGAAGAATCAACCCGTAGAGAGCACTTGATCCTTGCGCGGATCAAGGGGGAGCGACACCCTTGCGCGGGTGCTCCAACGAGGACTAGTGGGGAGTGGCGACTCTCCGATACCTCGGAAAAACATCGCCGTGTTCCTTGCCCCTTTACATTCAAGCATTTACTTTCTCGTATTTACTTACATTGCTTGTTTACATTCCTAGACTTGCCATGCTAGACTAGGATTGGAAACTAGGGTGCAAAACTTTGTATCGGTAGACTCACTAGGAACACAAGTAGACACTACGGGTGAATTCTAGCTTGTAGGATTTAATCCTTGCTTTTATTTTTAGAAAATCCCAATTCACCCCCCCTCTTGGGCATCTTGATCCTTTCAATTGGTATCAGAGCCGTGTTGCTCTACTTTTAGGCTTTACCGCCTAGAGCAAGATGTCTAATGGGGAAGGACCACCTCCCACTTTTGAGGGAGACGATTTTCCATATTGGAAAATTCGTATGGAGGCGTACCTCGAAGCCATAGATGTTGGGTGTCTTAGAGCCGCAACCGAAGGGCTTCCCCCCATAAGGGATCCCGCTAACCCAAGTGGTGACGAGGAGAAGTACGACCGGTGGAATGCAAAGGCAAAAAATGCACTCTACCGGGGCTTAGGCAAAGATATCTTCAATCGCGTGCGTAATGCAAAGAACGCTCATGAATTGTGGGAAAATCTTTGTGCTCTCCATGAGGGAACTAAGAGTGAGCGTGAGGAACGCTATCACATAGCCTTAAAGAAAATTAACTCCTTTGAGATGCTTCCCAAAGAAAGTGCTAATGACATGTACACTCGCTTGAATGTTCTTGTAGAGGACCTCAATGCTCTTGGGCTCACCAAAATGAGTCAATCGGATGTTGCAAGAAGGATCTTGAGTGTGCTTCCCGTTGAGAAGTATGGACATATTGTCACCGTGCTTCACCAAAGTGATCTTTCCACCGCAACACCAACGCAAGTTTTGGGGAAAATCAATGCTCATGAGATGTACATGCATATCACTCCGGAAGAGGGCTCATCATCTTCCAAGAAGAAAGACTTGGCCTTCAAAGCTAGTCATGACAAGAAGAAGATGAAAGGCCAAGCCATGATGGTGCAAGAAAGCTCAAGTGATAGTGATGTTGATGATGAATCACTTGCACTCATGGTGAAAAAGACCACCAAGATGTTAAAGAAGCTTAACAAGAGTGGCATCAAGTTCGATGGCAAGAAGAAGAAATTCTTCACAAGTAGCAAGAGAAAGCCAATCTCGGAGATGGATTGCTACAATTGTGGTGAACTTGGTCATCTAGCTCATCAATGCCCTAGACCACCAAAAGACAAGTACAAGAACAAAAACAAGGGCAAGAAAAATGATTCAAGTGATGAAGAAGAAGAGAAGAAGAGGAACAAGCCATACAAGAAGAAGGATGGCAAAAAGAAGGAGTTTCACAAGAAAAAGAAGGGAGGAAAGGCTTACATTGTTGGTGATTGGCTCACCGACATTGAATCATCATGTGAGTCCTCCGAAGATGAAAGCAATGATGAGAAAGAAAAGGTTGCCGCATTTGTGATGGGGCCATCATCTTCACCAACATCTTCATCACCACCTTCACCACCTCCTTCACCATCATCGTCCACTACTCACCTATGCCTTATGGCCAAGGGTGAACGAAAGGTACAAAACAATGATAGTGATGATGATGACGATAGTGATAGTGATGATGAATATGACTCACCTTCTTATGATGAACTTGTAAAATTGTTAAACAAATACACTAAAATCATAAGAAGAACTAGAAGTGAAAATGATGATCTTCAAAATGAAAATGAATCACTCTCATCAAAGCTTGAAAATATTCAAAAGACTAGTGGTGAGTTTAGAGTTCAAAATGAAGTGATGTCTTCCACTCTCAAGGAACTCAAAACCTCCTATAAAGAGCTTAAAGATCAACATGATAAACTTGAGAAGAAGCATGATGAGCTCATCACTAGATACAATTCTCTAAAGGACAAATATACCACATTAAAAATTGATTATGATAGTCTTGTGGTTGCTAATGAACTTGCTCTTGAGACACATGATGCTACTAACCATGTTGTTAAGTGTGATATAGCTACATCATGTGATGACTTGATCATTGAAAGCATTGAGCAAGGTTCTAGTAGCAAAGGCAAGAGTGTGGTTGAGTCAAGCAACCATGATGATTATGCCAAGATTAAGAGTGAAAATGAGAAGCTTGCAAGTGAGAACAAGAAGCTAAAAGGTTTGATGGCTCTTGAGAAGCAACCAACAAATGAGTCACTCATTGAAGAAAACAAAAAGCTAAAGCAAGAAAAAGAGCATCTCAAGACCGGCCTAAGCAAGTTCACAAGAGGCCAACATTTGCAAAGTGAGCTCCTCATGAACACCGTAATGAAGATGGATAGAAGTGGTATTGGGTACTTGGCAAATCAAGAGAAGAAAGCAAAAGCTCAACAACAACCAAGCAAGTCAAAGCCCAAGCCAAAGAGATGTGTTGAGTGTGGTCAAGAAGGTCACTTTGCTCATGAATGCAAAACTCCACCACCACAACCCTTGCCCAAGCATGCTAGACCTTTCGCTTTCAATGCTCATTATATGCTAAGAAAAGATTCAAATGGAAAGATGAAAGTCATGTTTTTGGGTCCCCCAAACAAGAATAGGCCAAAGAAAATATGGGTTGCCAAGTCACTAGTGGATAAAGTCAAGGGCCCCTCTCAAGTTTGGGTCCCTAAACAAAAAGCTTGATCTCTTGTGTGTAGGTGAACTACAAGACCGGTGGAACTCATTGGGTTATTGATAGTGGTTGCACTCAACATATGACCGGTGATCCTCGTATGTTCACCACCATTGAAGAGAATGGTATATGTCAAGAGAAGATCACATTTGGGGATAATTCAAAGAGCAAAGTCAAGGGTATAGGCAAGATTGCAATATCACATGATCACTCACTCTCAAATGTGCTCTATGTTGCTTCATTGAGTTTCAACTTGTTGTCCGTTGGGCAACTTTGTGACCTTGGCTTCCAATGCTTGTTCACACCAAATGAAGTGGAAGTTTCAAAGATAGATGACAAGCAAGTGATATTCAAAGGCTTTAGATACAATAATCTTTATCTTGTTGACTTCACCTCCGAAGATGCAAATTTGATGACATGTTTGTTCACCAAGACCTCACTTGGTTGGCTTTGGCATAGGAGGCTTGCTCATGTTGGAATGAACACTCTCAACAAGCTATTGAAGAAAGAACTAGTGAGAGGATTGAAGGATGTGAAGTTTGAAAAGGACAAACCTTGTAGTGCATGTCAAGCGGGCAAACAAGTTGCAAACACTCATCCAACCAAAGCTTTCATGTCAACTTCAAGAGTGTTAGAACTTCTACACATGGATTTGTTTGGGCCTACAACATACAAGAGCTTGGGTGGTAATCTCTATTGTCTTGTGATAGTGGATGACTACTCAAGGTATACATGGACTTTCTTCCTTCATGACAAATCCGAAGTGGCAAATTGCTTCAAGAAGTTTGCAAAGAGAGCTCAAAATGAATTTGAAGTCAAGATAAAGAAGATTAGAAGTGACAATGGGAAAGAATTTGACAACACCAACATTGAAGCTTATTGTGATGAAATTGGAATCAAGCATGAGGTGTCTTCAACCTACACTCCTCAACAAAATGGTGTAGTTGAGAGAAAGAACCGAACTTTGATCACCCTTGCAAGAACAATGCTAGATGAGTACAACACTCCGGAGAAGTTGTGGGCCGAGGCAATCAACACCGCATGCTATGCTTCAAATCGCCTCTTCCTACAAAAGTTTCTTGGCAAGACCCCCTATGAGTTGCTAAATGGCAAGAAGCCGGACGTTTCCTTCTTCCGGGTGTTTGGTTGCAAATGTTACATCTACAAGAAGCGTCAACACCTAGGGAAGTTTCAAAGACGTTGTGATATTGGCTTTCTTGTTGGTTACTCATCAAAGTCCAAAGCATATAGAGTATTTAACCATGCCACCGGTTTGGTTGAAGAAACATATGATGTGGAATTTGATGAATCTAATGGCTCCCAAGGAGCAATTGAGAATTGTGATGATGTAGGTGATGAACCCTTGAGGGAGGCCATGAAGAACATGCCCGTGGGAGACATCAAGCCAAAAGATGATGATGACGATGTACAAATTGTTGATCCACCATCTTCATCACGTGTGCCTCAAGATGATAACAAGAATGAGAGAGTTGAAAATGAAGACACTCATGTCTCTCATGAACAATCCGAGGCACAAGCTCAAGATGTTGATGCTCCTCATCCACCTCCTCAAGTGATTGATAAAAGAAATTCACCACTACTTCAAGCACATCCACAAGATCTCATCATAGGGAGTCCTACAAAGGGAGTAATGACTCGATCCCAAAAGCTAGCTTCTTTTGTTGAACATCACTCTTTTGTCTCTTGTGTTGAACCTAAGAATGTAGAAGAAGCTCTTCAAGATCCGGATTGGGTGATTGCAATGCATGAAGAATTGAACAACTTCACCCGCAATCAAGTATGGACACTTGAAGAGCATCCCAAAGGTGCAAGAGTCATTGGAACCAAGTGGGTGTTCCGAAACAAGCAAGATGACCAAGGCATAGTGGTGAGGAACAAGGCAAGACTAGTTGCAAAGGGGTTCTCTCAAGTTGAAGGTCTTGATTTTGGAGAAACCTTTGCACCCGTTGCAAGACTTGAAGCCATTCGTATCCTCCTTGCTTATGCATCACATCATGATATGAAACTATATCAAATGGATGTGAAAAGTGCATTTTTAAATGGCTTTATAAATGAACTAGTCTATGTTAATCAACCTCCCGGGTTTGAAGACCCTAGATATCCTAATCATGTTTATAGGTTGTCCAAGGCGTTATATGGGCTCAAGCAAGCCCCTAGAGCGTGGTATGAACGCCTTCGGGACTTCCTCATTGAGAAGGGCTTCACCATTGGGAAGGTCGACACCACACTATTCACCAAGAAGTTTAATGGGGAGATCTTCATTTGTCAAGTATATGTTGATGATATTATCTTCGGATCAACAAATGAAGATTATTGCAAAGAATTTGGTGAATTGATGTCAAAGGAATTCGAGATGTCAATGATTGGTGAGCTCACATTCTTCCTTGGGTTTCAAGTAAAGCAAATGAGAGAAGGGATTTTCATCTCTCAAGAAAAGTATACCAAGGATCTTCTCAAAAGATTCAAGATGGAAGAATGCAAACCAATCAAGACCCCAATGCCATCAAATGGACATCTCGACCTAGATGAGGGAGGTAAACCGGTTGATCAAACTCTCTACCGTTCTATGATTGGTAGCTTATTATACCTTACCGCATCTAGGCCCGATATCATGTTTAGTGTGTGCATGTGTGCTCGCTTTCAAGCATGCCCTAAAGAACCTCACCTAAGTGCCGTAAAAAGAATCCTAAGATATCTTAAGCTCACCCCAAGCATTGGTCTTTGGTATCCCAAAGGAGCTAGATTCCAACTAGTTGGCTATTCCGATTCGGACTATGCCGGTTGCAAGATTGATAGAAAAAGCACATCCGGAGGGTGCCATTTGCTTGGAAGATCTTTAGTATCTTGGTCATCTAAAAAGCAAAATAGTGTGGCTTTGTCCACCGCCGAGGCGGAATACATTGCCGCGGGGGCTTGTTGTGCACAAATCCTATATATGAAACAAACCCTCCTAGACTATGGAATTGTTCTTGAAAAGGTGCCACTTTTATGTGACAACGAAAGTGCCGTTAAAATTGCTAACAATCCGGTACAACACTCTCGCACCAAGCACATTGATATCCGCCATCACTTTCTAAGAGATCACGTTGCTAAAAATGACATATCACTAGAAGGTGTAAGAAGTGAAAATCAATTAGCGGATATCTTCACGAAACCTTTGGATGAGGCAACCTTTTGTAGGTTAAGAAGTGAGCTCAATGTGCTTGATTCTAGTAACTTTAAAAAATGAGCGTGTGTTGTCCCTTGCATTGCATTGTATAATATGTCATGTCTATGATTATCGCATTGTTTTTAGGGCTTGGCTAACACGGTTACGATAACCCTTTCTTGGAGGAGTGAAAAAGCCTAACCGTGGATCAAACTTGACAAGCATTCTAGTTTTACCTTCTTGTATTGCATTGCATATGCATGGTTGTTGTTCTTGTCGTTTCTTTTCGGTTAAGCTTTGAGCAACCTCTGTGTTCGTCCATGGATAGAGAGAGCATTTTGACGCTCCTAAAGGTTCAAAAACTCTATTGCGTGGCCATACGTTGCTCCTTGGGTGTTTATTGCCTATTTTCTTAAAAATAATACTAGCCTAAGGCAATCTATTTTAAAATCCTTGAGGGTTTGAGTGAGGTCTCTCACTTCGTGTTCCAATTGGTGTTTATTTGTGTCTCTTTGAATTGGAACCTGATTGGGAGAAGTCGCGTCGAAGTTCGGAACAAAGAAGGGCGAAGAACAGTCACCGGACGCTGCACCGGACGCAGTAGTGCTTCACCACCGCGTCCGGTCTCGGCGTCCAGCAGCGCGTCCGGTCATCCAGAAGACCAACTCCAGATCTAATGATCGGACGCTGCACCGGACGCGCCTCTGTTCGACCACCGCGTCCGGTCCCGGTTACCACCACCGCGTCCGGTCATTCGCGATGTTTTCCCGAACTTCCAACGACCGGACTCTGACCGCGTCCGGTCAGTCCGCACCGGACGCGTCAGGTCACTCCAGGAGCTTACTGGAGTATGACCGGACGCTGCACCACCGCGTCCGGTCATATCGACCACCGCGTCCGGTCATCACATGTCGCGCGGATCTAACTCCTTATAAAACCGTTTCGTCCCCGACCGATTTTATTTCACCCGCCCGAGCTTCCGCCGCCGCCTTGCCCTATCCGCCGACTCGCCGTCTCCGCCGCCGTCCTCCTTGCCGCCGGCGAACTTCTGTCGAGCTCGCGCTCGTCTGCTCGCTGCCGCGCACGCGCTCGTCTGCTCGCTGCCGCACCCGCGCCGCCCGCAGCCGCGCCGCCCGCAGCCGCGCCACCGCCGCGCCGCCGTCGCCCGACCGAGCCACCACCGCCGGTGAGCCGCGCCCCTGCGAGCCAGCTTCGTCCCCGACATTGGTACGACTCGTGCTTGCCCTCGATCGTTTTCCATCGATCTACCCTAACCCTAACCCTAGGGTTCGACGGTCGTTCGTTCGTTCGTCAACAAGTTTCGTCGCGAGTCGTCCTCTTCGCGAAGAGCTCGTTCGGTGGATTCGGAAATTTCGCAATCTAGGTCACCGTCGTCTCATCGATCCGAGGTAGCTTCACGTCTCAATTCTCATCGTATCACATATGCTTGCTTTCTCTAGGGTTTCGTACCTTTTAGTCGTATATGTGCTTATAGTAGATCTCTCTATTCCGTCGTTGCAGCGAGTCTGTCCGTGTGTCGGGTGAGTTCAGTTTGCTAAATCCGAGGCCAAGCCTGCGGATACGGATTGAGGCCAAGCCTCTTGAGTGACAGTTCATCATCTTACAGAGGTTCTCAGTCACTGTGTCAGTATGGTGCGTTGCAAGAACGCCGGTGGTGCTCCTGGTGACGGGAACGACAGTCCCCCTCGTCGGTCTGATATTGCACGTGGGAAGCGTGTCAAGGTCTTGGCCAGAAAGAAGAAGAAGACACTCACAGAGGCAGAAATTGCTCAGGCCGTAGCAGATGCAGCAGAGCAGGCAGAGAGAGGTGGCAGGAGCAGTGGCATACGCATAGGCGAGCGTCGCTTTCATCTTGAAGGTCGACAGCTCGGCACAGAGGCCACTGAGGGCACTGAGGATACTAGAGCTGCAGAGGATATGTCAGTTGATCCACCCACAGAGACCACAGAGGCTCCAGAGGCTACAGCAGATACAGAGGAGCAGCCAGCTCAGTCTCCAGTACGTCGCCGCTCCACACGCGCCCGTACTCAGGTATCTCCTAGGCCAGAGGGTCAGCGACGTGGAGCACGTCCTCCTCCCAGAGCTAGAGGTTCACCCCCGGTCGAGCACTTTGACTTGAGGGGTGCTACAGCACGTCAGGTGCACGGGTTGAGGTTCGTGGAGGTCAGTCGGTGGTTTCCACCTGTGAGGGATCCCAGAGCTTCAGAAGGATTCTATACCCCTCTTCAGGAGGATTTCTACAGAGCTCTAGTTGACAGCGGTATTGCTTTCCGACCACAGAGGGTCTGTCGACTTGAGTCACTAGTCGAGGTTGTGGGAGAGCAGCTACGTCCGCACCTGTCCTTTCTGCCAGGCTTGTCAGATCTTCTTGGACGGACAGGTGCATACTGCGGCACATGGGTCAGAGAGTTTTATGCTTCACTATGGATTGATCCTGCCCATGATTTCATTCACTTTGCATTCCGAGGCCGCGATCACCGCCTATACAGCAGCAGAGTGCGGGAGATTCTCAGACTCCCAGCTTTTGACACAAAGATACATCAGCTGTGTTATGGTCAGACTCCTCCTCCGAGACGCCCTCACGGCGGGACAGTGCCACCTACCGACTTAGTTCGACCCTGCTTCCGTGAGCCTTTTGGCGAAGGGTCTCGACGCACGCCCGCCAGTTTGACTCCACTAGCCAGAGTTTTGGACGCTATTGTCAGACGCACACTCCTTCCCAGACTTGGCTACAGAGAGGGACTGACTCGGATGCAGTTATGGGTTGTTCACCACCTCCTCTCACAGACACAGTTTGATATATGGGATCTCATACTTAGTGAGATGGAGGACACCATAGCTGAGGGCTTCAAGGGTAATCGTCAGCTGCCCTACGCACACTGGATCTGCTTCCTTATCAGATCATCTATTCAGATGCCAGCAGAGATCCGAGCTGAGATATCAGATACCACCACTGCTTTTCCTGAGTATGATATCCGTCAGCTCTGGACGTCAGTTACCAGAGATCAGGCCCCAGTGCCAGGACAGCGTGTGCGACCTGAGGTACCTGAGACAGCAGCTGAGCAGGACGCCACAGTTGATGAGCTTGCAGAGGCAGAGCTTGCAGATCTTGACGCTCAGCCTGCTGATCTTCCTGAGGATGGGACATCTGACAGCACTGATGAGGACTACCAGCCCATCCCCAGGTACCGGTCTCCTCGGTCCCACGACCACGAGGCCGGTGGCTCTGGTTCAGCCTCCCGCACAGACCCAGCCATGGTGGCAATTCTTGAGAGGTTGACCCAGGCACAGGAGCAACAGCAACAGCAAATCCAGCGACAGGCTCAGGACACAGCTGCAGCATTTGCACAGATTCAGGCTCGTCAGGACGAGTTTCAGCGTCAGCAGCTTGAAATCCAGAGACAGCAAGTTGAAATGCAGCGACAGCAATATGAGCTTCAGCGTCAGACTGCAGCTAGTCAGCAGCAATACTTGGACCTCCTGCGCCATCTAGTCACGGTTGGGGTTCCTCCGCCTACTTCTGTCCTGACTTCCTCTTTACCAGCTTCTGATCCGTCGAGTCAGGGACAGCCGAGTCACCAGTTCACATCTCCACAGCGGCAGGTTCCCCAGTCTTTCCAGTCCCCGAGCTTCACTCCTATTCACACGGGGTTTACACCATCAGACCAGCCTCGCCCTCACCTCCTGACAGGCACACCTTTCGGTGATTTCAGTGCTACATACAGCGAGTTGACTGGTCAGCCGACGCCCTCGCATACTACAGTTGCTACTTCTTCAGGGTTGTTAGCTTCAGAGGCAGTTATTCCTCCAGTGACAGGAACTGGTACTACAGAGACTATACCTTCGTCAGTTGCCTCCACAGATCCTCCTGCTACTGGCTCGCTACAGGCTCAGGTCACTCAGACGGATCCTATCGTTACTACTTCGACAGTGCCTGTTCCTGCGTTCAGACCCAGACAGTTACACAGCCACATGCTTCATCAGAGGGTCAGCCAGATAGCTCAGATTCCGAGGGCGATTCTCTGCACTTCATCATTACTCCGCGCACCTCGGCACCCGACACGACTCCGTCTGTCCCCCCATCAGATCCTTAGATTAGCTTTTTCTTTTGGCGCTTGATGCCAAAGGGGGAGAGAGAGTAGTTTCAGGGGGAGTTTTGAGAGTTGTTTTTTCGTTTTTTCCTGTGTGCTACATTCATGCATCATGTTTACTTTTCAGTTATTGCATTCGTGTGACATGTCATTGTGAGATAAACCTTAAGTCTTAATGTTTCATCCTGTTAGTGTTATCTCTTGTCACCGTTTTTAATTATAGCTCTAAGGTTGTGCTTCCGTGCCTTACTCCGATAAATTATGAGCTATATCCTTTTGTGTACTAACGCTTTTTGTCTTATCTTATGAGTACACTCTTTTGGCTTGGGACACATAAGCATTTCCTTTCACGTCTCTACTTAATTGCTTGTTGCTTATGTGTACCATGCATGTTCAAAAACCTCAACTCAAATCTTTCATATCTGAGTATTGTCATCAATCACCAAAAAGGGGGAGATTGAAAGCATCTAGGCCCCGAGGTTTGGTTTCGGCAATTGATGACAACGCTTTATTACCATGACTAACGTGTGTTTTGCAGAAACTTTGGTAAGTTAGGTCATGGAGGTTTTAACTGCTTTGGGCACCATGGTATTCATGCCCCTTGATGGAAATCGTTTCGGTTCTCAAAAGAGTGACGTCAAGATTAAGGACGGTTAGTTCCGGATGTCGAGGTGTTGAGAGACATTTGGAATAGTCGTTAGGATCTTCGTTTTTCTCTTTTGGCCGTACTATAAAGGGGGGCATGAGCGGGTAGCTTGACCTAGGCGAGTCCTATGTTTAGGTGTGGTGCACACTTGTTAAACTTGGCGCTAGGCAGCTTTAGAATAGCTCAAAGTTCAGTTGGGAGCAACTTGGTTCAAGTTGTAACGCTTTGCGGGGAGTTTCAGGTCTTTTTCCAGTGACCGGACGCGGTCCTCGGCATGACCGGACGCGTCCGGTCAGTTCAGTTCCGCGTCTGAGGTTTCAGCTCTGAGCACCGGACGCGGTCCTCGCGAGGACCGGACGCGGTGGTCAGAAGTCAACACGTGTCACTTAAGGAAACACCCCATCGGACGCGACCTGGGTGTGATCGGCGCGTCCGGTCATAGTCCAGTAAGGTCCTGAGACGACCGGACGCGTCCGGTCATCACTCATCGGACGCGGTAGCGCGTCCGGTGCGAGTACAGTAAGCTCCACGCACGATCGGACGCGTCCGGTCACCCCTGACCGGCGCGTCCGGTCATTTAGGTGTTCTTCGGTTTTGACCGTTACGAGCGACCGGCGCGTCCGGTCTGTACGACCGGCGCGTCCGGTGAGTACGACCGGCGCGTCCGGTCAGTACGACCGGCGCGTCCGGTCAGCTCGAGTTTTGCTGAGTCAGCAGGTAACGGTTCGTTTCGTCTGTGGGGTGTATAAATACATCCCCACCACCTCTTTTAGAGGTCTCTTGCTCATTTGTTCAGCTGATAAACACCTTTGAAGTGCAAGGTAGTGCAAGAGCACTAGTGAGGATAGAGATTTGAGAATCAAAGCTTGTGAGTTCCTCACTAGAGATTAGAGAGTAACAAGTGTGCATCCACTTTCTCATTTAGGCTCGTAGAGGTCAAGTGAGAGTTCTAGCTTGTTACTCTTGGTGATCGCCATCACCTAGACGGCTTGGTGGTGATTGGGAGTTTGGTGTTCATCCGGCGGAGCTTGTGGATGACCCAACTCATCTTGTGAGCGGTTGTGGGTGATTCACCGCGACGGAGTGTCGAAGAATCAACCCGTAGAGAGCACTTGATCCTTGCGCGGATCAAGGGGGAGCGACACCCTTGCGCGGGTGCTCCAACGAGGACTAGTGGGGAGTGGCGACTCTCCGATACCTCGGAAAAACTTCGCCGTGTTCCTTGCCCCTTTACATTCAAGCATTTACTTTCTCGTATTTACTTACATTGCTTGTTTACATTCCTAGACTTGCCATGCTAGACTAGGATTGGAAACTAGGGTGCAAAACTTTGTATCGGTAGACTCACTAGGAACACAAGTAGACACTACGGGTGAATTCTAGCTTGTAGGATTTAATCCTTGCTTTTATTTTTAGAAAAGCCCAATTCACCCCCCCTCTTGGGCATCTTGATCCTTTCAGGCGTGTTGCCGGTAAGCTTCTTGAGCCGCTGCGATGGTATACATTATTATCTCCAGCTAGGCGATTTTGCTTTGCCTTTACTGATGACTTTCTAAATTTTGATGTACTCCAGTTCTCACATAGCAAAGCCCAGCCTTCATCGGTTGTAAATTCTATTGGTTTGGCAGATATAAGTGCTTCTTTTGTTGGCCAACGATTTCCATATTCGTCCACATCTTCTGGGGGCACATTACCATCCTTATATAGCTTCTTTGTGACAGCCCGCTTCTCTTCACTTAACATCTTAGGCACGATGTTCTTAAATCTTAACTCCAAGACAGCATCTGCCTCGGCTCTATCTTCTGGAATACACTTAAAACGCCACTGGCCAATCATATTATTTATAGTAAGTTGTAGTTGAGATAACTTATACACAATAGCAATGCTAGTTAGTAAGCTGTAGTTATTGTGCACATGTAACACATACCCAGAACTCTTCCAATACTTTCTTATCAGTTGATACCCCAGTTATAGTAGTCTTCTTGAAATCTTCCCATGTTAGCACTGGCTTCATCCCATTTGGTGTATCAACAAAGTCAGGATACATCTCGCGAACTAGAGCGCCAATTACTGTGGGGGGTTTGCGAGAACTTTGATAAGGATGCACTTCCCAGTGCCTGATAATTTTACATTAAAACAAACGACATTATCATATAGGGATAAAAGATATATAATACATAAATGAAATGTTAAAGAAGCAAAACATCATGGAACCGGCCATTACTAAAAACTCCTACCTTACAGAAGATGTGGAAAGTTAAAAATACAACATTCTTTATTTAGTCTTTGCAAACTCTTTAAATAAATATGCTGGTGCATCCAACTATCTATAAGCAGGCTACTGCACTAATGACATGCCATTTTGTTCTCCATCGTGGACAAACTGTACTTGCTAAAATTTAATCTAAACAATGAGCACTTGATTGAATTGCCATTACACCAGCACTTAGAAAAAAATAGGACATGCTTCACACTGAACAGGAAATATTTTTGGAAGTCTTTTACTTACTCTCCAACAGCCTTGATCGTGGGTCTTTCACTTTCTGGAAGTCTTTTACCGCTATTGGTCCTTGATCGAGTTTTTTTTCTCAATAGCTTGCTGACTTGCTGAAGCCAATCCATTATTTTCTCTTGCAGCAGTTGATGTGGAACCCACTGACCTTGACAATGACACAGGTCTATGCTTCAAGCGGCCACTCATCCTGCTTCATACATGGCAATTAGTATGTTGCATAAAATGTTTATTAAACAGAATGAGGTGGCACCAAAAAAAAATTAGGGGATACACAAGTAAAATAAGTGAACTAAATTATCAGTCAAACAAGGATGCACCATATTTTAGATTGGGAAGACATATTTTCTCTAGCTTGCACAGAAGAACTGGAATCTCCTTCTCAAGTTCACGCATTCTCTCTCGATCAATTTCTTTGGCACATATTTGTCGATAAAAAAAAACACAGTTCTGCTATATCCTTCCATTCCTTCTCAGGGATGAAACCCCTAAGTGCCTAGTCCATCTCTCATACCCCAACTGGAAACCATTGCGGCATAAATGCATTTCCATTTCATCCCTTTTCCTCTTGTGGCGACAATCACACTTAGTACATGGACATTTAGATCTCTCATCTATAGCAGCTTCAGGTAATGAAAAGGCATGGTCCAGAAAGGTGTCCAAACCAGCTTTCCAAACTGGAGTAAACAAGCTACCTTTCCGCTCATTGTACATCCAACTACGATCCTCACCCATGGAACGTACCTACCTAAATATTAGAATTCACGCTTTAGGAAAAAATCAAATTACTTTCATGGAAAGAAAAGAAAACCTCATATATGCATGGTTCACATAGTGTCACAGCAGTCAGCTTTCCACCCACACATAAATAATTGTAGTGCTGCAAGAAAATTAATTTGCTGCACACAGAGAGGGATGGAGGGAGAGAGATGGATAGTAGAACCAGACCTCAAGTTCTCTGTTTGCGTTCACACCAACACCGATCACCCGCCCAATCTCCAGTCACCGGCACCTTAGCACACCATCACACTATATGAGGGCAATCATGCTGTAATACTCTTGAAAAGAGCTTTTTTGTGATATAATGCTAGATGGACTATTATTTGAGAGAAGAAAACGTTTTTTGTGCACCCAAAAAATTAAAAAAGGGGCTTATAATACACAGTGCAGTTCACAGTAAATGGTGGCAGGTATGAGCTGCGGGGTGTGACCTCATATTCAGAATAGATAGCACAACCTGAAGATTCAACTCATGCGAATCAAATCAGCTAGCTAGAACAACAATTCAGGAGATGAACTATATGGGGGCTGCTAACTGTTCCTGATCTGAAATTCTAGCTTGTACGATTTGCAACTGAGCAACAACATATCAGTAATTGATGTGTGAATTTATATAGTCCTGTTCTATGGTGCCAATTTCATTATAAGAGGTACTTTTGTAGTACTGAGTACTGACTGGTTACCAACACGAATTTGAAAGGTTGTAAAATTATGTGCTATTCATGTATCCGGTACTTGTTTTTTCCTAGTTATGTCTAATCAGTTAGGCTTCAGTACGTGCTTAATATCAGATCAGACATTAAGCTACTAAGGCTTCAGTCCAGGTATATAGCAACTAAAAGCAATGACTTAAACCTAACAGTAAAGCTTCGATAACTAAACCCCAATTACAAGGCAGCAATAGTCGTCAGACAAAGATGAATGCAGATTGTAGGTTGAATATAAAACCTAATAAAAAGACCTATCATTGATATCCAAAGAACAACAGTAGGGCTCTTGACCATGGAGCATATGGCACAGAATAGGACAGGAAAGGGGTTCGTATTATACCTTGTGAAGAAGATGAGCAGATGTCTGGCGGCACAGATGCTGATTGATTTAGTCCGCGGGAGCTCGGTGCCGGCGAGCGGAACGAGATGTGCTTCGCCCCTCCTGTAGGAGGGTCTCGGCAACCAACTGCACCCTATGATCACGCTTCGATTCAATCGAAGTGGCGGTGGCGATAAAACCTCTGAGAGGTTCGGTTGGGAACGTGGCCGAGAGATTCGGGATATGCGGTGTTTTTAGGTGCGGCGGCGGGAGATTAGGCTTCGATTCGCGCTAAAACCTATCTGACTTCGCGCTGAAAGTATTGCTAGTCTGCCGCCTCATTCTGATTTCGGGACTACAAGATTCCATTTGATTGAGAACTAAAGGATTATATTCTTACCTTGGCAAACGAATAAGTTGTAGCTCAGTGGTAGAACGCCTTGCATGGGCAATATTGATCTGGGTTCGAGTCATCAATGTAGCAAGGTTTTTGAACTTTTTGCATTTATTTTCAGGTAAGGTTCTTCCATGTCATTTCTTTTTTCCAAGAAAAATACTAGAAACAAACTAATGATTACTTTTTTTTTGCGAGGACAAACTAATGATTACATGAATGTACTTACTAGAACTTTACAATTTTGAGGTCACTAAAAATTATGTTTAATTCAAATATCAAAATGTAGACCTATAGTTAGTGTTATGTTTTAATATTATATATATTACATATAAAGCACGTGCGTATTCTCAACCCATGAGGTTAGACAAGGCTAGAAGAGGGACATTATAAATGAAATAATTGTATCGTGCATTGACAATTGCACTTGTGCTTTATGCACCACCAAGAACTTAGTATAGTTATAAAAATCATGAGAGAAAGATCTATGTTTTTCAATGCTATTCTTAGAAGAATAATAATGAATCATCAAAGTGATATGTTGTGTAAAGTATAAGTGGTCTTTCAAATATTTATATCTTTGACCATCTATTTAAAAAATTATATAGGTTCATGGTATAATAGGATTTATTCTTTTAGATTCACTATGAAAAATACTTTCATAATATATAATTCATATGTGAAATACTAGATAAATGTCTGTGCATTGCCCCGAGGTTCTATTTTTTACAAATATCTAAGATGATCGATTCGATCATGACAAGCACCAATAGTAGATGCCTCCATTTTATTTCAGAAGCGCTTTGATGTCATGGCCGACGGAGCCAGCGAGGCAAACGGGTAAACGGGGTAAGGGAAATTGGATTTACAATTCACTTCTTAATCGATCCAACATATATAAGGCCTATATATATAAGACGAATATAGAATACTAGCAAAGGCCGACGGTGTCACTAAGACCGTTGGCAATTAATTTGCCCTCTCGGCCTTCTAGTGCAATAACCGACGGGTCGACATCTAACGCTCGGGAATAGTTTGTACCTTCAGCTATTCAATACAAAGACCGACGGTGTCACTAAGACTGTTGGCAATTGATTTGCCCTCTTGGCCTTCTAGTGCAATAACCGACGGGTTGACATCTAACGCTCGGGAATAGTTTGTACCTTCAGATATTCAATACGAAGACCGACGATGTCACCAAGATCGTTGGCAATTAATTTGCCCTATTGGCCTTCTAGTGCAGTGCCCGATGGGTCGACATCTAATGCTCGGGAATAGTTTGTACCGTCGTCTATTCAAAACAAAGACCGACGGTGTCACTAAGACTGTTGGCAATTAATTTGCCCTCTAGGCCTTCTCGGGTAGTGCCCGACGGGTCGATATCTAACGCTCGGGAATAGTTTGTACCGTTGGCTATTCAATACAAAGACCGACGGTGTCACTAAGACTGTTGGCAATTAATTTTCCCTCTCGGCCTTCTAGTGTAGTGCCCGACGGGTCGACATTTAACGTTCGGGAATAGGTTGTACCGTCGGCTATTCAATACATATACCGACGGGAGAGCTTATAACCGTCGATAACATGTTAACTGTCGGCCTTTCACGGTTTCCCTAACTGCCCGTCGGCTATTATACTTCCCTGTCAGCATAGGTTGTGTTTCTAGTAGTGCATGGACTAATTAGGTTCTAAATATTCGTCTCGTGATTTACAACCAAACTGTGTAATTAGTTATTTTTTTACCTATATTTAATGCTCCATGCATGTGTTCAAAGATTCGATGTGATGGGGAATCTTGTAAAATTTTTGGAATTTTGAAGTAACTAAACACCGCCTTACTTACGTATTCAGGCAAACACAGTCAGCCTTGTTGCGGTCCGAAGCCCTAATAAACCAAAAAAAAATAAAAAAAAAAACCCCAGCCGCGCTGCCCACGGCAATACGGCATCGTTGCCGTGTATAATAAGTAATTATAAATTATTCTGGTTTCCCATAACGTACGGATGTATGTATAGCTAGCGCTCCATATATATACGACATTCATTCGACATTCATACACTCACAAAGTCTGAGAAAGCACACACATTACTGGACCGGCTACGGGCGGCATGATGGCGTCGTCAGCAGCCACGAGCCTCGGGTTCTTGCTGCTCACGGGCAACACGATCGTGGCGATCCGCAGGTCTCGCGCGGACGACGACGCTTCCGCGACGGCCTTCGTCGCCACGTCGTACGCCAGCCTCGTCCTCCTCTTCTATTGCCTGCGACGGTTCGAGACGTCGCCCGCAGGCTCCGCGGCCAAGGGACGGGCCAGGGCTGGCGTCTGGCTCACCACGACGCTGCTCACCGCCATGTTCTCCTGGCGGGTCTCGGCGCTCATGCCCTGGCACGTGTCGGCTGGTGTCTGTTTGATGGGCGCGGCCACGGTCATCGGGGGCTTGTTACTGACATGATTACCATGCACTTGTGCAATCACTCGAAGGACATCGTGGAGAACCAGTAGACATGTTACTGATCGATTTTTTTCATGTGAAATATAATATCAGCCTAGTGTTCGTGTGTGACTGTAATTATTCAATAACGAAGACACTCAAGTAGGAAACATTATTATTGTGAATGAAGGTATATATTAATAAAGGATTTCACTATAGCGCCCACGTGTGCAGCCGAGTGCTACTCCATCCGCTCACCTCTCCCCCACCTCCTTCCTTCTCCAACGCGAGCTCGTCCTCGCCCCTGCCCCCACCTTCCTCGACCGTCGCCCCTGACCAGCGACGAGGCCCACCTCCCGGCCCCACCCCTCAACCCTGTCCTCCTCCTCGTCCTCGCCCCCGCTGCTGCCCACCGCCCCCGCCGTGGCCGTGGAGCTCCTATTGTAGCGCCCACGGCGACCTCCATCTTCCCCTTCCCCCTCCTGCTGCCGCCATGGCCATGGGCACCGCTGCCTACCGCCCCGCCGCGGGCTGCGGAGCTCCGTGAGACCCCACCGCGCCCGTGGTGACCTCCTTCTTTCCCTCCCCCTCCCGCTGCCACCAAGGCCATGGGTGCCCCTACCCCCGACCTGGGCCGGCCGCCTCCTATGTCACGGAACCCTAACGCCGCCGTCCTCGCCGCCTGGATGGCCCACCTCCCCTGAGCCCCTTCTAAGCCTGCCGGAGTTAGAGAAGAAGAAGAAGAAGAAGAAGGAGAGAGAGACCACCGGAGTTGGGGGAGATGTCGCGGTCAAGTGAGGGAGTGAGGGTGCACTGGCGGGTGAGGGAGCGCCTGCGTGGCCATCGGAGATGGGTCACGCAGCCGCTGGGGAGAGAGCGAGCGGTCGCCGGGGAGAGTACGAGTGGCCGCCGGGGAGGCTACCACAAATCGGACAGTTGGGGAGAGCACGAGCGCGAATCGGATGGTCACGACGATGTGCATGCCACACCATGGGATCATGCGTGTGCGGAAATAAGCATTCCCGATTAATAAAGGGGAAATAGAGAAAAAATTGCTGTACAACATTCCGCGCGTGTCTCCCATCTATCTAAGGTGCATGCAAGCTGTCCGCTATTTTCCTGCAACATTTGAACTGTCTGAAATGTAAAGGACATATATTTCGATGATGATGACTCCAAAAGGTTGCCCACATCTGTGGCCAAAACTTATATCTAATTAACGTGATGAATAATTTGTTTGCCACAACTTTATTAGTAAAATAAAAGTTCGGCCAATGTACGTAAGAGTCACTAACAAGTATGGTCAAAGACTCCAAAACTCAGCACTGCAATCACGGGTGCTGATCTAGATGAATTTATATTTACTCGCAAAACATGCCCGTGCGTTGCACCGGGACATACAACTTGTTAAGTGGTTACATGGACGACTTGCTATTTGTAGATTTATGTAATGGCCGCGTTATCTACTCTAATACGTCTTGGAATCGAATTTCGTACCACCTAGATCTGAACTGTGCTAACTCGTATACCAATTTGTTTTAAATTAAGACTCCACATAGTGGTTGGACACGCCATATTAACTCATACAACATGGGAGAGAGATATGTTCCAATATGTATCTAGGTATAGATATAGATAGAACGACTGGTCTTTCCTGGTTGAATCAGTAGATTCAAATCATACAAGCATATTTTCTAAACCGGTTCGATAAACAAGCCAAAGTCCGAACCTAAAACATGCCGTCCTTTTCTGAACCAAGAAGAGACATATATTTTGTATTCAACCAATCACATGAAAAGACTCCTGTACAGATTACGTGTGCATACGTATACCAAATAAACAAGTTTGGTTGCCGTAAGCTTCTTTAGGATTCTCCCTTAATCACGGCATGCATGCAAATATAGCATATATTGTGGATACTTTAATTCCTTTCTTTAGTCTACCTGTGTACCATGGCTGGCTGTTTTTTTTTTTGGCTTGACGAGCTGCTTACGGACTCTTGTTGTTGTAAAACATATGGACTCTATACCAGAAGAAAAGGAGAAGAAAGAATCATAATCCTAGTCCGTTTGTACGGAATCCGAATAATCTTATAATCAGACTCCATATCCATCTAGACGCGAATAATTATAACTCGCATAAGCACGAGCTATATTATATATATAAGGCCTTGTTTTAAAGCTGGACGAAAAGCTCGCAACTCGATAGCTCGCTCGACTCGGATCGATAGTGGCTCGGCTCGGCTCGGCTCGTTTAATTTCTCAAACGAGCTGAGCAAGCATCCTAGCTCGTGTCTTAACGAGCCAGCTCGCGAGCCTAACGAGCCAAAGTTGTTGGCCTTAAACTTTTATTAGTGTTATATAACTTTATGTCTTACACTTTATAATTTGTTGATGATTGGACTTTGACTCTATAAATTTTAGATTAATTTGACTCTTTTTATTTTAAATGAATGTATGGATAATGGATGCATCATATATGGTATGGAGTATGAACCATAGACAATGTATGTTGTATAGTATTATAATATAATAGTACATATTATTTTTGTATGATTTATTAAGACTTATGAATGGACTAGTTTTATATTATTACCATTATCAAACTTTAGATAATACACATATTATATTTTTTATGTTTTAATATGGCTGGCTCGCGAGCCAAACGAGCCAGCTCGAGCTCGTAAACGAGCTGGCCTTCTAGCTCGTTAAGATAACGAGCCGAGCCGAGCTGACTCGTTATCTTAACGAGTCAGAACGAGCCGAGCCAAACGAGCCGAGCTGGCTCGTTAGTCCAGCTTTACCTTGTTTAGATGGATTCTAAATTCCAAATTTTTACACTCTCCCTCCATCACATCGAATCTTTGAACACATGTATGGAGCATTAAATATAGATAAAAAAATAACTAATTATACAGTTTGGTTGTAAATCATGAGACGAATCTTTTAAGCCAAATTAGTTTATGATTGGACACTAATTGCCAAATACAAACCAAAGTGCTACAGTAGTCAAATTCTAAATTTTTTTTTTGCATCTAAACACCCCCTAAGTCTGGATGGAAGAATACGTGCCCGTGCGTTACACCAAGGACATACAATTTATTACATAGTGTCATGTCAAGGTGGCCTGCTCGTTTGTCTTATCAGCCTAGCTTATCAACCAAGCCAACAGTACTCTCACACTAAATCATGAACAGTACTTTTCAGCCTGACATATTTTCGTAGAATTTAAATGTGCTTGGTCCAACCATGTTAAATCAATTAAATCCAAGCTTGTAATTAAATACTAATCCCATAGGAGAAATTAAGAAAAAATTAACTCAACTAAAATAGGTGATATTTTGTGTATATCTATTATGAGTTTAATAAAAGTAAGCAACCGCCACTGGTTCACACATGGGCCGCGATTGGGTTTGGATGTCAAGGGATGTGGACATGGCATTGAGTGGTGTGACGCCAATGAAACTTAAAAACGAGAAGGGACAAACATTATTTCTAGTTTCCGTTGAAAACAAGGGATTTGCTATCCTACAGGTGTGTGTTTTTTTCTTCTTCAGGCGATTGATCTCAGCTGTTGGATCTTCATCCAATGCTCTAGTTTTGTCTCCTATTCATCTTCTTCTTCCCATCGCCCTGACTTTGTCTCTGTCTGCTGAGCGCGCACCCCGTCGCAGCCGCCGCCCACCATCCCGCCACCGCTTTCTTCTCCAAATCTGGCGAGAACGACTGCGACGCCCCTGCCCCAATCTGGGCCGACCGCCTCCATCGTTGTTAGGACCCAAAGCCGTCCGCCCCTATCCCCACCGTCTAGGCACCTACCTTCCCGCGGACCCCTGCTTTTTCTAAGGTCATTGGATTTGGGAGAGAGAGAAGGGCACTAGATTTGGGAGAGGGAGGTGAAGCTCATCGGAGTGGCATGGGCCACCGAAGAGAAGGAAGATGGCACAGGCACGGGCAAGTGGCGTGCGGGCACAGATGCGTCACCTCCTCCAGATTTGAGGCGACTAAAATCTAGGAGGTGCGTGAAAACAAACGGTTGTATACCAAAAATTTTCTTACTGCTTCCGGTTTACCTTACCTATTTCACATGAGAAAAAGTAACCAAAAGTGTTGATCCTTGCAAGGGGAACAATTACGAAATCAACATGTACGTACGTACGTTTGAGAAAAAGTAAAAGCAGAAAATTACTAAACAAATCGGAAACAATATATGTAAGTACGTTGGAGAATAAATAAAGCAAAGAATTGGTGCAAATCAGAAACCATGTATGTACGTAACTGCGTTGGATAAGAAACGGGTAGAAAAAAAATCGTGTAAAGCCAAAATTGCTCTCCTTATTGCTTCCAGTTATCTGTTTCATATGGGAACGAAGGATTCGTATTAGATTAGGATTTCTGTATGAGCACGGGTTATATATATAAGTCAAGGTAGAACAAATTCTCCATTGTTCGGTAGTTAAAGGGAGATGGACCAAACAAATGGATGCACGAAAAAAAAGAGTCTGAAATTTTTGCCTCTTTATTATTATTATTATATTATATTAGGGATAGATAGATAGATTATGGAATCTTACCGGAGAATTAAGACTGCAAAACGGCGCAAGCGGGGAATACTCCGCCTCGGCGGCGTATGGGGCACAGTTCATCGGACGTACAAAGGCCCCTCATATCCACTCCATCCGGAAAACCTGTGGCTCATCATTCAAAATAGAGTACAGACTTCGGACAGACTGCCACGACGAAGCTGGACGCACTGCCTGGTGGCTACGCCGTTGGGTGTGCCGAGCTGCTGGCCGCACCATCACACGTTGGCCACAAGCAGTGCAAGCAGAAGGGCTTAAGCTCATGATGCCTCTGCACGACAAGGTTTGTTTCCAAAGACAGGAGCGGATCTTGCATCCAAGATCTAAATATCTTGGTTTAGAATGTTGGGTTCCTAAATATCTTCGTAGATCTAGGGTTAATGGGTGCTTGGGAGTTGAGCAGCTTGGATTCTTTAGAGGCGTGGATCTAGTGCTAGTAAAGGATTTTTGCATATTGATTAGTTCAATCTGAAAATGTAATATTAGACTAAAAATGTGCATCTTATTTAGGAACCCAACATTCTAAACTCAAACTTGGGACAAGCAAAGTATGGAAACCTGAGATTAATGTGATCTAGACATTAATGTGATACGTACATGAATGTTACCATGATATCTCTTAGTTTTTGATGATTACATGAAAGTTGTGTGCTAATAAATTGTGTTTGTCTGTCTAATTTTTGCAAAAATTGACAAATGCATAGATTTATAGTCCTACAGCAGGTCCCCACTTTGCCGAGTGTCTGCTGCACTCGGCAAAGGCTGCTTTGCACTCGGCAAAGAGGTTCCGTCAAATTACTTTACGGTAAAGCCTTCGTTTGCCGAGTGCTAAACCCAGTCCACTAGGCAAAATATTTACCGGGTGCCGCCCATGCTCTCGGAAAATATTTGACGCCGTCTGTCAAGGTCACGGTGATTTTTTTTATATTCTTTGCCGAGTGCAACACTCGGCAAAGAAATATTTTTTTAAAAAAAAATCTTTGCCGAGTGCCTCAACTCAGGCACTCGGCAAAGCTTCAGCTGCTTTTTATTTTTCAATTTTCTTTGCCGAGTGCCAAAGGCAGGGCACTCGGCAAAGATCCTGCTGTTTTTTTTTCGATTTTCTTTGCCGAGAGCCAAAGGAAGGGCACTCGGCAAAGCCTTTTTTTATTTTTTAAAAATTTTCTTTACCGAGTGCTGCTTCTCTGGCACTCGGCAAACCCTGTCGCTTTTTAAAAAATATATATATTCTTTGCCGAGTGCTATGGTAATTGCACTCGGCAAAGCCTCCAGAAAAATTCTTTTTTTGTTTTTTCTTTTCCATGCAAACAACAATTCATATATATATATATATATATATATATATATATATATATATATATATATATATATATATATATATATATATATATATATATATATATACACACACACATATCAGAAACCACAATTCAACAGTAATATATCACAAACCACATATTTATTAGTCAAACGACTAAATTTTCACCAAAAGTCCGAAATCCACAATATCTTACAAACTCAAAGTTCGAACTCCACAAGTTCAAAGTTTACAAGTTCGTGACATAAACAGACTCCGCAACCGAATCATGGCGACTGTGATGGTTGGGACGCCCCAACGTGCGATCCTGGCGATGGTCCGGGTTGGGATGGCCCGACGTGCGATGCCGGCGACCCTCCGTATTGGTTCGACGCCGCCCCCGATTGATGCTGCACAAAAGATAAGAGATTGCACGTTAGTGACAAGATAAAAATGTAAAGAGTTAAAAGAAAAGTTGAAAATTTCGGCAGCACCTGGGAGGTTTCCAAAACCTGCAAGAAAAACGGCAGCACGAAGGCTGACAACCACATTTCCGGCACGAAGGCCGACACATCAACAAATCCGGCACGAAGGCCATCATTAGGTTTGACACTAAGCATGAGCATAGAAAGTAAAACATCCATACTCATACTCACCGGAGTAGAATCCGGACGATGCGGTGGTAGTGGTGCAAGCAGCTCTGGTGGGATCTCCCAACCTTGTTTTTGCCCAATTTGTTGCACGAACTTGAGCAAACCTTCTTGCTGGACCTCCAAAGCTTGTAGCCTCTGATGCTCGGCCTCCCGCTCGACCCGCTCAGCCTCCCGCTCAGCAAGCTGGGCCTCCTGCTGGGCCCGAAGTTGCTGCAGCTCGGCCTGCAACATTTGACCCCAATGTTTCAATAATGCAGAGCTAAGGAACGTAAAAGACAAAGAATGACGAATGAAATTGGAATACTTACCTGGAGTGCCTCCTCCTTACTGACCGATGGGGGAGCCGAGACCCGGGCCGATGCCGGGACGGGGGCAGGCCGGGACGGGGCCGCACGGGGGCCGCGTCGGGACAAGGCCGCGCGGGGGCCGATGCCGGGACGGGGGCAGGCTGGGCCGGGGCCGCACGGGGGCCGTGCTGGGACGGGACCGCGTGGGGGCCGAGCCGGGACGGGGGCAAGCCGGGACGAGGCCGTGCCGGGGCCGCGCCGGGACGGAGCCACGCGGGGACGGGGCCGGCGGGGGCGGGCCGCGCGGGGACGCGCCGGGGCCGCACCACGACGGGGCGGGGACGGGGCGGGGCCGCGCCGAGGATGGGGCGGGGCTTGCCGGCGGGAGCAGACGGCGGGGACAGGCCGGGGACGGGGCGGGGACGGGGCGGAGCTCGTCGGCGGGAGCAGACGGCAGCGGCGGGTGAGCGGCGGTGGCGGCGGCAGGAGTGAGGGAGAGACGCTAGCGATCAAATAGGGCACGGGATTGGGTGGGCCGCGGCGGCCGGGCCCAATAAACGGCCGAGCTTTGCCGAGTGCCAGGTCAGGGGCACTCGGCAATTTTTTTTAATTTCGTTTACCGAGTGTCAGGTGATAGGGCACTCGGCAAACTTTTTTTCATTATATTTTTTCTTTTTTTTAATTTTGTTTACCGAGTGTCAGGTGACAGGGCACTCGGCAAAAAAAAAATTTTGCCTTAGATTTTTTTTAAAGCGGTTCGACAGGAAAAAATTATTTTGCCGAGAGCCGCCCTGAGGCACTCGGCAAAGGGGCCATCTTTGCCGAGTGCCTTGCACTGGGCACTCGGCAAATGTCCTCTCTGCCGAGTGCCGCGGCCGGCACTCGGCAATTTATTTGTTTTTTGGCCCCATTTTTTTTTGTGAGGCCTTCCCACATTATTTAAAACTCCATGTTTAAATTTGGGATAATTTTAACTTTTTCTGATATATTTCCTTAGTTTTTTTTCTTTTGTTGAATTTTATGGAATATTTCAAATTTGTACTGCAGGTGCGTGGAATAATCGAATTTGGTCGTTCAAAAAATGATATTCATGATATTTGGTGTTTTTTGAGGCCATATCCGAGAACTCAACATACAATTTCAAGCATCTTCTTGACGTAACATGACGAGGTTATTGCGGGGAAAGTGTATTTAAATTATATAAAATCCAAACAAAGGCGGAAAATCACGAAACTTGTCGAGGTGTCATGTTATCGAATGTGGAGGTTGTGAAAAAAATTAAGAAAGTTCCGAGCGAGTTGTGACGTCGGATACCTAAAACCCACAAATCTCACATGTGATCAGACGTCTCACATATCCCGCAATAGACCCGCCACGGCGGCGTCGTGGGCACGCCCGCTCTAGTGAGGCAGAGACGGCCGGCTGCCCCTAAGCTTCCCTTGGCCCCTGCCCTACGCGCAAGGTGTCCCGAGGCGATGCGAAAAGTGCAGGGCCAATCACCCTAACTCTACCGGCTCAGAGGGTCGGGGACGGCCTCACCATGGGCGTGCAGTGGCCACGGCGGACGCACTCGGCGTGCGGGTGGCGTTCCCAGGGCTATCGCCCTAAGTCACCAAATCTCGGCCGTGTTGTGCGTGCATGAAGGTGCGCGTGTAGGCGTGCTGTGGAGCAAGGCCCCGCCCTGGCCGTCTTTGGTGCGAAGATGCCGTGGCGTGGCCGGTGTCGGAACGGCGGCATACCCCGAGGGTGGAGAGTTGCGAGCTGGGTCTCATCGTGGGCTTGAGGTGGTAGGGTGGCGAGGCCGTGGAGGGTCGACGCTGTGTAGACAAGAGGCAGTGCAGAGTCGACTCCGGGAGGAAGACGATGACAGCGTCCTCGGCTCCGGCGTCCACGGGTGGCTCCGGTAGTGGCCCGCCTCCTCTCTTCCGCCCCTTTCCCTCTCTTCCCACCCACTCCTTCCTCCTTCTCTCCACCGAACGGTGCGGTTAGGCCACGGGGTGGTGGCGGTGTGATGGGTAGGGCGATGGGGCGTCCAAGTGCCTCCTTTTATAGGGGGCAGCGGCCATGGATGGCCCTGGAGCTCTACCAACGGTGGACAGCGGGGATGGGACACGCGTAGGGCGGATAGGTGATCCTGGCTAGGGTTTTCGGGGAGGCGCAGGGCGGTTGCGGCTTCATTGGCGTCCCTAATTCGAAATCGGGACGGTCAAAAGGTGGCTGGGGTGGCGTCACGGTGCTGGCCCGCGGCGGCGTGCGTCAGCGCGGCCGCACCCATCTGGGGCAGGGTGGCGCGTCGTGGATCAAGGACGTGGCGCTTATCTGAGCGGTGGCTCGGTAGGAGGCCGCAATGGACGGCTGGGGGTGCTGCATGGCCTGGGATTCCCTCCCGGCGCCGGTGCTCTGCTCTGTTTTTCCGAAAGCAGAGTGGGTGGTTGGGGAGAAGGAGATGACGGTTGGGTCCCGTCTGTCAGCGGCTAGGAGAGGATGACGTCCTGGTGCTTCGTTGGCATGCGACTGAGGTGAGGCGCGGCTGGGCCTGGGGTGGTGATGGGTCGGAGTGGAGGCGCTGGGCCGGTTGGGTAGCAGGCCGACCAGACCGGCTGGCGAGTGGGGCGGCTGCGGTGTTGGTCTGGCTGCTGGCGCGAGCGGCTGGCTTGACTTGCCGGCTCGCGGGCGAGCAGGCCGGCCAGGCCGGTTGGCTGCTGGGCCAGAATGGCCTTTACCTTTTTCTCTCCTATTTCCTAAAGCTTTTTCTATTTCCATTTTATCCCTCTCTCCTATGTGTGTATATGTGAGTGCCAATTACACATACACCTTCAGGGGTAGTCACTAGGGGTCTAGGGTGTAGGTTAGGGTCCCAAGCTAAGGGTAGGAACTAGGTTAGTTAATTAATTAGTTACACAACTAATTAAGCAATTTGGTTATTAAGTTGAGGAGGTTGATTTTTGTTCAACACATAAAACAAAAGAGCCGAATCACATGTTGAATTACACAAATGCAATGCTCACTAACTAAATGGGTGTTACTTGTGCAACTATAGGGTAGTTTTTTTTTTCCTACATGACACTCAACATACATGGGTATGTTTCGAAAAAAAAAAATTCAGTTGCGATTTTTGGGTCTCGGAAAAACCGGGATGTTATTTTGGGCGGTCCCGATGACGACGTGGATGGTGGTGCTATATATCCTAATAGAATCCTGCGTCTGATAACCACCGAAATCAATAACCTGACGTAAGCAGTCTCCATCTTCAGGTGGTCTTCAGGCTCGTCACCAAAGTTCAGTCAGACCGACCGAATCGTGCTGTCGCAGTCGGATAGGAAAATTGTCGTGAAATTTTCCTCAGCGTTTCGAAAAAAAAGTTAGTGCGCCATGACGAACTCGAGCGAGTCGCTACAGCTTGCTCTCTAAGGTACTCCGTAGAAAATATGATTTTATTATTAACTGGGCCCAACGTACACGTACTGAATGACTGTTCATTCGTTCGATATCTTGCTCCCTACGATACGGTCCCTTCTGTTCGAAGACACAGGGCCGGGACTCCGCAGCGTTGACTCGATCGTAAGAAACACGTCTAGTAATACGCAGTATGACATATATATATATATATATATATATATATATATATATATATATATATATATATATATATATATATATATATATATATGTATATATATATATATATGTATATATATATATATATATATATATATATATATATATATATATATATATATATATATATATATATATATATATAGCTACATCGACCGCGGCATGTCATTGCTTGCAGAAACACAACGTAACACATACAACGCAAACAGGATCATGGCGTCATGGTGGCCAACATTCCTGGGATTCGTCCTCCTGACATGCAACTCGGCCGTCGCAATCCAAAGGTCAGGCGGGCACGCCGCCACGATACTCTTCATCGGCGTGACGTACGCCAGCCTCGTCCTCCTCCTCCACTGCCTGCGCCGGTTCGAGACGGCGCTGCCCGGCTCGGCGGCCAGGGACCGCGCCAGAGCCGGTGTCTGGCTCACGACCACGCTGCTGACGGCCATGTTCTCGTGGAGGGTCTCTGCGCTGATGCCGATGCCCCTCGCGGCTGCTGTGTGGCTGACGGGGTGTTCTACTGTGATCGGGGGATTCTATGCCTTGTTCCTTCTTCCCTGCAGGCCAGCCACTACTGACGATTGATATAAAAAACAGGTTATCCAAATTGCATGTGCGTATATATATGTTTGTAGGGGTATGCTTGTGTGTGCGCGAGTGTGATTGTTTATTTATGCAGTTGCCTATAGGTACTTCAAGTGTGTATGTTATTAAGACCATTTATATATGTATAAAAGATGAAACAGAGAGATCAGTGTGGAACGACTCAATGCAGGCGCAACAGGCAGGGACGAGCTGAGAGGCTCTCAGAGAGAGCGCGGCAGCATGGCTGTTTTTATTCTGTGCATTAGGGAGGAATATTCTCCAAAGAAACTCAACTCCGGCGCGCCCACACCTGCACCCTCATATTTACGAAGGGTTAGCCTCTACATGAGCCTCGAGGCTCCTTCCCCGATGCCTACATGTTGATACAAGTACAAGCGCACCGTTTCTTCTTCTTCTTACATGTTGATATAAGTACAAGCGCACCGTTTATTCTTCTTCTTCTTCCTCCTCCTCCTCCTCCTCGCCCACCCACCCACTTTGGCACCTTGCCCGCCACCTAGGCCTCCAACAACCTCACCACCCATCACCCAAGCGCAGGCGGGAGGCAGGTGGCGCGGCAAGGGGGCTAGAGCCACCGGGCGCCGGTGCTGGGGGCGTGGGCGTCAGTGGCAGAGCTTGTTAATTTTCAAGCCTAGGGCCACTATCAAAAGCATGTGTACCACCCATATCGGGTTAGAATACAGCTCACATGGGATCTAATATTAGTAGATAATAAAACTAGCACATAAATACGTAATTTTAGATTTTATCTTAATTCCAATTTAAATATGTAATTTTGTATACACCGTAATTGATGGAAATATGAAAGTTATTAAAAAAAACCCCAACTAAGGTCTGGCATAAGGGAGTACTAGTGCGCGGTGGAGCCACGGACGCCACACCCTCGCGGTCGTGAATCACTAGATGCCGTCCCTCTCTCCTCTCTACAGTACACTGGGCCAGAAAGCTACGACATTTGGGCCTAACGTCTAAACCTGGGCCAGAGAAGCACATATGCAATAAGGGAGTTTTGGGCGACGCCTATGGCCACCGAGGGATGTGGCTCTAGGCCCAAATCCGACCATGGTGGGCGTGGACGGGGGCGAGGACGAGGAAGGCGGAGGCATCATAGCGAAGGTTAGTGGAGAGCGGGGGCGGGAGGTTGACGGTGCGGCATGGTGGAGGGAGCCGCCGGCCGATGGTGGTTGGGGTGGTGGCGGGGGCGAGATCATGGTCGAAGACGTCGACAGGGATGAGGACAGGGACGAGGATGGTGGGGTCGTTCATTCCTGAAAAGCACGACCGATCACACCTTATCCTCGTCCAATCTCATTAGGAAAGGCGGTAACGAGACGAGACGATTCATTTCGGATCAGCAACAAACTATTCGACTAACCACCAATCCAATGCATCTACGTGAATTTGCCTAGGGCATAAACGTGAAACTGTCCTTTCGTGGCTGAATTGAGGAAAATAAAAGGAAAGATGAAAAGAGGAGATATGACGTACAAAATAAGAGATCCAGGTACTACATGATAAATTTGCGAGCCAATGTTTTTTTTAAGGGTCAACAAAAGCTTTGCCGAAATATATTAGTAGGAGTAAGAAAAAAGTATACACACAAATTATAAGCCTTCGGTGAAGGAAAAAAACTGAAGAGGCACTAACCAAAAACCACAGGAGAGAAGGGGAAAAAAACCCAAAACACTGAAAAGAATCACAAAGGAAGACTCTGCTACTCTAAGGCCTAAGCTTTGGGTGACATAAAGGGTAGCCATAGAGACCAAAAACACAGCTACATGATTCGCTTCATAATCCATGCATCTTGGTCATTTGCCCACGCTATGTTGTGCTCCAATGTCAATTTTTTTCTAGTGCAAACAGTGTTGCGGTGCGAATGTGTCACCAAAGGTCACAACTCAGAGCTGGAACCGTAGCCAGCCTGAATGACGCCGGATCAGCTTTGTTAAAATGACGCCTTCCTGCTAATGTTGTGACGCTTATTATTACAAGTTTACAACACACTCTGGACCTTGTCCAAGCGATGGTTAGCAAAGCACATGCTTGCACGAGATAATTGCATATGCTCAGAAAGACACGTACGTGATCGAGGAATTCTCTAGTACTCCCTGTTCTAAAATAGTTAACGTTTTAGTTATAAATCTTAACGAAGATAAACATCTGTCTAGATTCATAGCTAAAGTGAATAAGATGCTTACTCCAAGTAACCAGACTTAACTAAAGAAGCACCGAAGCTTTAACCTTAGCATTTGTTGGCTATGCAATCCTACATGCGTGTTATGTACGAAACAATATATTTCTAAGTGTTTTAGAATTATGAGGATCGAAAGATCTCAGCCTGTTCACTTTTGATAAAGCGATGGCTGTGACTATGGCCGTTGTTATAAGCTACACATCTAACACTGTGCAGCCGCAGTTGCAACCACAACGGCTTATTCTGGGTGCAGCTACAGCGACTTATTTGAACTATATTGAGTAAATTAAACACGGAAAAAACATATTATATTCTCCATTGAAATATCCCAAGAATACCTTCCTTTCTACGTTTTTACCTCCATAATAAATTTAATGTTGGCTACAGAAAATCTGAGTTAATAAGATAAGTCGTTGCCTACAACGAGCAAGCACAGGTTGTTAGGACTTGGCTCATTTAGCTCGCGAGCCAACGCATTTGTTCACGTGTGAGCCACCAATAGATTACAGCTAAGGAATGAATCATTTTCAATAACTAATTAGTTCCATACAAACAAGCAAAACTAAATAAAAAATCCACATCATAGCATAGCAATAGCATACTCAGTTTTAGACTTCAATCACATGCATATAACATAACATTAGATCTAATTGGTTCAGGATGTTGGACTATTAATTCTGAGCTCATTTAGCTTGCAAGCTATCTTGAGAGCCAGCTCATTGCTCTCTTTGGTGGAGCTTTTACTAGAATTTCACTATCAGCTTAATCAAAAGCCTTGCTGAACATACACACACGAGAACGGCTTCTGAAGACTAAGCTAAAAACGGTGAAGCCGAAACTGCTTTAATCAAAAGCCGAAGCCATCAAAACATGACTTTCAATGGTTTCACCATTTTTTAAGAAACCAAACTCCCAGTAAAGAAAGTCTAATTGAATGAGAGCAACTCCACCAGATCATCTTTCTCTTAAAATTTTGTGTGCCTACCAGGCAACGCATGGTCGCATGCATATGCATATGCATGCAACTACGCCGGGCACGGTGGTCTAGACTCGATTCCGACTGACATATATGACTTGGAATGGAAGCACGATCGACGACTTCATGTCTTCATCCCTCCACGCCTAGGATCGGACGTCACGGCAAGTGCAGGGAAGTTAAAAAAAATCCCCTGCAGTGCACGGAAGATCGATCATAACGCACACGTCGTCGTGGAAATAAAAACCAATTTCTGAATGCTATGACTTGGCGTGCCCGCAAAGACCAACAAAAAGGGTATGTATGGCCGCGTTCACTTCCTCCTCCCAACCCAAAATATTTCCTCTTACACACATCACATCAAATCTTTTGACGCATGCATGGAGTATTAAACGAAGGTAAAAAAGATAACTAATTGCATAGTTTGTCTGTAAATGTCGGGACGAATCTTTTGAGCCTAGTTAGTCCATAATTGGATAAATTTTGTCAAATAACAACGAAAGATGCTACAGTAACTTTTCAGCTACTTTTCACGAAGTGAACACACCCTATATACAGTGGTACAGCTGACACTGACGTAGGTTTCAAATAAATTGGTATATACAGTGGTACAGCAAGTTGTGTTTGAAACCTTCTCAAATTTTTTATCATAGCCTCCACATGCGATATCACGACATCTCGACAATTTTCGTGATTTTTGGACTTCGTTTGCATTTAATCGAATTTAAAAACAAATCATCCGCAAGTGGGTGCCCTTGTTTCGTGAACAAGATGTTCGAAATTTTGAGTGAGTTTCTAGATACGGCCTCACAATACACTCAAAAGTATGAATATCATTTTATTAAATAGCTAAAATCTATTATTCCATGCACCTGCAGTTCAAACTTGTTTTTTACGAAAAAAACTGAAGTAAATGAAACAAATTAACTAAATATAGCAAAAAGACATAAAAAATGTACCAAATTTGAAATTTTAGCTCCTAGCACTGTAGCAAGGCTGCAAAAAAAATTAGGTGCAAAAAGAAAAAAAATTAAAATTCTTTGCCGAGTGTCAGGTTCATGGCACTCGGCAAAGTAATTTTAAAAAATAAAATCACGAAAATTCTTTGCCGAGTGCCAGAAGCCTGACACTTGGCAAAGAAATTTTAAAAAAATCGTGAAAATTCTTTGCCGAGTGCCAGGAGCCTGGCACTCGGCAAAGAAATTTAAAAAAAATAAAATCACAAAAATTCTTTGTCGAGTGTCAGGCGCCTGACACTCGGCAAAGAAATTAAAAAAAATAAAATCGTGAAAATTCTTTGCCGAGTGTCATGTGCCAGGCACTCGGCAAAACAATTTTTTTAAAAAATAAAATCGTAAAAATTATTTGCTGAGTGCTGGATCCTGGACACTCGGTAAAGAATTTTTAAAAAAATAAAATAAAATCCTTTGCCGAGTGCCAGATCGCGGGCACTCGGCAAAGCATTTTTAAAAAATAAATAAAAAGCTTTGCCGAGATCGTGGGCACTCGGCAAAGCATTTTTTTTAAAAAAAATAAAAGTCTTTGCCGAGTGCTAGATCACGAACGCTCAGCAAAGGAGTTTTAAAACTACAACCGACCGGCCGACCCACAACCCCACACACACAGCACACATGCCTCGCCGCCGCCGCCGCCCGCGCCTGCGTGCCGGTGGACGGTGGGGTGGAGGGGAGGACGAGGAGAGGAGAAGCAGGGGAGGAGGAGAAGGGAAGGAGAAGGAGAGGAGGAGAAAGGGAGGAGGAGGCAGCCGCAGAGGAGGAGAGAAGGAGGAGGAGGAGAGGAGGAGGAGAGGAGAAGGTAGGAGGAAGAAGGAGAAGGGAGGAGGAGCCCCTGCCACCAGCCGCGCCTCGTTAGCGGCGGTGCCCTGCCCTCGGTGCCCCGCTCGCCGGCCTCGACACGTAGGCCGACTCCGCCCCGGCATCTTCACCGCCGACGAGCACACACTAGGTTCTCCTATCCCTTTCAATTCAATTCGTGCAGTGCGAGAACTAGTTGTGTTAGTAGTTGTTGTTGTTGTATGTATTGTCGTTGTATGTGGTTTTCGGACATCGAGCCATTATATGTGTATGTCGGCCATTGAGCCGTTGTATGTGGATGTCGGCCATCGTGCTGTTGTTTTTTGCAAGTTTTTAAAACCTCCCCATGCGGGGGAGGTTCTGCCAAAAATTTTAATTGATAGTATTATTTTTCTTTCTCTTTTGCAGAGAAGAGCCCGTCGGAGCAGAGCCGGAGTAAGCCGATCGTCTTCCTCGGTGTTTCGGGTCTGCCTGCACCGCGTCGCCTCGCCACTGCACCGACTCACCACGGCCCCGCTAGCCTGACTCCACCAGCACCCTAGGTATTACCCCTTTCCTTATCATAGTCGTAGCTCGCGTAACTCAGTTAGGCGTCTCCCATTCGAAAGCGATACGATTGGAGGTATGCAGATCTTTGCATATCTACGACCGTATCTGTTTCGGATTGTCCACGTATTTTGGACAGCCCACGATGCATAGATGGATTAGTTTTCTTGGTCTGCTCCGATTCGAGACAGGGTTTCGGCATCACCTCCCTGTTGTTCTCCGGATACACTCTCCCTGTCAGGACATGTATCGGGAGAACAGCAGGGAGGTGCTGCCAAAATTCTGTCTCGGATAGGAGTAGAGCGTGGAAACTAATCTCATCTACGCATCCGCGGATAGGATTAGGACCTATCCTCACCTATTAGACAGTAGGAACGACATGTAGATGCAATTGATGGTTACTTTGCTCGCTGGTATATATGTTAGAGGATGGATGACCGTGAGTGGATGTGCACGGCCGCTCAAGTCAGAGTGATTTCACCACTGAATGGATGATGAAGACCAATGATCTCTTGAAACTAGCATTTGGCGAGTCTGCTAAAGGAGTGATTCTAGTTTTGTGTCCATGCAAGAGATGTGCAAACAAAAAAAGGAAAAAAACAAGGTGGACATGGGTAAATATCTTTCGAAGAATGGATTTACGCTGGATTATACTTGGTGGGTCCACCATGGTGAAGCCCATCGTTTGAGAGAGGAGGTGGTGAGACCCCGCGTTAAGGATTTTGATGTTGGTGTCGGGGTATCAGACATGTTAGATGACTTTCACGAAGGACAGTACGCTGAAGGACGTATGAAGGAGGAGATGGAGGCAACTGCAAAGGCATTCTACGACATGATGTATTCAGCAGATTATTTCTAATACATGTAATACTATATTATTTTATAATTATGTTTTGTTTATTTTGCATTTATTTCTAATTATTTCTTATTTATTCTTTCTAATTTCTAATTAGCTCTTGTTTATTCTTTCTAATTGCAGGTGATTGAACAAATATGGTGGACAACCGTTAGAGGAACGTGTTCTCGATTTACCGAAGGACACGCCCTATGCTGGCTACAGAAGAGGAGCCGTCGGACAAGAGGAGGAGGAGCAGTAGGAGGCAGGCTTGTCCTCCCACGTCGATGGAGGACGAGGTGGAGGAGGAGGTGGTGGATGGGGACGGGGATGGGGACGAGGACGGGGATGAGGAGGAGCAGGCTCGGCAGACGGAGGAGGAGGGGGTGGGGACTCAGACGATGAGGAGGAGGCGGTAGGTACGGGTTCCGCTTCCTCTAGTTCGTCGAGTGTCTACTTGCGAGATCCTGCGAGCCTCCCTCCTCCGCCGGCAACTCATCGACGCCCGGTGATTCGCCCCAAAGGGCAAAAGTAAGTAACTTAAGATGTTATCAATACTTCTTCATATGATATGTTAAAAATTGAAGTAGAAACTAATATTTTTTCTTAATCACTTATGCAGGAACTGGACCGTTATGTCGGGTGGTGGTCTCACACGCCATGTCAATGGCATCCTGGGTCTTCTGTGGAAGACCCACTTCCCTGGCCTGGTTAACTATGCCGGGAAGAGGGAGACGACCTACACCTTTGACCACTATGCCAACGCCCCCGACGCGGAGGCTGAGAACAAGACGGTGTGGGTGAAGCAGGACTTCTGGGTAAGTCTTCATCGCACCACATTGCTCAATACAACACATTCTTTGGACTTTTCTTGAAATAATGAATGGATACATCGTGTCTGTATGTAACTTTATTACAGATGCAAGGAGGGATTTGAGGTCAGGACGGAGGCGGTGCTTACCAAAGCCTACAAAAAGTTCATCGTGGACATCCATTATGAGGCGCGTCTAGGCCATCGTCACTTACCACAGGTCGATCCTTGGAGAGGATGTTAAGAAGCCACAAGCAAGAAGCACGACGCTAACCCGGGACCATTACATACATGTAGATAAAGAACATTAATATTAATTCTTTTTGAGATTAAGTAGTCTTAATTTGTTCCTCTTATATAACAAATACTTGATGACGTGTAGATGTGTCCCTGTTGGTGCGGCGCGTATCCTGAGTGCTAAGAGATGATAGTGGACAGGTGGTGTGGCCCCGAGTGGACCGAAGCACACAATGCTGTTCAGGAGCGGCGATTGCTGATGTTAGGTGTACCGCACTATCAAGGCAGCCGCAGCCTCGGCGCATACGGACAAGCATGGGTACTCGAATTCATTTCTCTATTCTAACGCTCAATTCTGCTTGATTTCTAATCATCTTGCTGTCTTTCTCATAGTCGGCGTCACATGCGGGCCAGGAGTGCACCACGTTCATGGCATATGCTATGGCCCACAAGGGCAAGGTGACGTCCAACATCTCCTATAACCCGGAGGACCCGCCTGAGGCGTACAGCAACCGAACCGTCTACACCCGTATCAATGAGTATACGTCGGTGGCAAGGTCTCTCCATGGAGATGACTATGACACGAGCTCCCAGGACTTTGATCCAGAGGTCGTCATGAGGATTGGAGGAGGCAAGAAGCATGGGCGGTACTATCTTGGCGACGGCATCATCGACGCAACCTCTACTCCCTCCCTCTCCCAGATCCGAGCACGGAGCATGGACGCAAGCATTCCCATACGTCCACGGCCGGACACTTCACAGCAGCGGATTCTATCACTCTAGGTGATTCCTGTTTTATTCGTCGTACATTGATATTTACATACCTTATCTTTGCATTATTCAAACATTGTGGTGAAATGTTGCAGGCCCAGGTCGAGCAATTGGAGGCCCTGTGGGAGGCCGATCGGCAGAGGGTGGAGGCTTTGGAGGCCCAGCGCGTGGCGATGGAGCAGAGGCAGCAGCAGCAGATGGCGGAGGTTCACCAGTACATGCAAGCTCTTGGGCAAAAGACGGGTGTAGCTCCGTCAGCTTCGCTATTCGTTACACCGCCACCTCCACCTCTCGGACACGTTACTCCTGTAAGTATGAGTTTGATTGTTTAAGTTTGTATGTTCATGCTTAGGGTCAAACCACAACACTACTTGTAGCCTAGTGGATTTATTGTCTGATACATGCAATGTCTTCTTCTTTGTGCAGCCTCAATCGGCGGGTTCGAATAATCCACCTCCCGGGCCCTTGAATGATCCAGGTCATGGTACACCACAGTCTCAGTGGGGAGCTTGGGGATCCAGGTAGTTGTCTTTGTATTTGTTGTTCACTTGGTGATGGACTTGTGATGCACTTGTGTTAGTTATTTGGACTTTGTGATGGACTTGTGAACTTGTGTTAGCTATTTGGACTTGTGATGCACTTATGGTTATATATGTGATATATATCGTGATGCATCTGATCTATGTGAGATATATGTGATGTATGTGACATATATGTGATGAATGTGATATATATGTGAAATATTATTTTTATCGTGATGGAATATAAAAATTCAAAAAAAATGGGTCGGTTATGGTAACTTTGCCGAGTGTAACACTCGACAAAGGCAGCCTTTGCCGAGTGCAGTGCCAAAAACACTCGGCAAAGCTAGAAAAACGAAGCCAATTTAGACCAGTTTCCCAGCTTAAAAAATAATTTCTTTGTCGAGTGCTCTGCAGTGGAGCACTTAGCAAAGAAATTTTCAAAAAAAAATAACTTTTTTCTTTGCTGAGTGCTAGGATGGTGAGCACTCGGCAAAGAATTTTTCAAAAAAAAATTTCTTTACCGAGTGTCATGCAGAGGGACACTCGGCAAAGTTTTAAAAAAAAAAATTTTTTGCCGAGTGTCCAACTAGGGAGCACTCGGCAAAGCATCCGTTAACGTGCTGTGTGCCGTCACGACAACTTTTCTTTGCCGGGTGCCGTCGTGGCACTTGGCAAAGCCTTTGCCGAGTGCCCGACAAAAAGCACTCGACAAAGAGGTCTTTGCCGACGAATTTTTTGTTGTGTACCCTTTACCGAGTGCGGCACTCGGCAAAGCATGCGTTTCTAGTAGTAATGGCCCCCGGTGCATGTGTCTGTTGTCACTGAAACTGACCAGGCTGGTGATCTCTCGCAGCTGAGCCAGTTCATTGCTTGCCTGTGGGGGAAAGCCTAGGTACCAGGAAATTCGAAGAATCAACTCCCATCTCGATTGCTTGCGCGACAGACATGGTTTCCTTCGTGCAGTGACTGTAAAGCTGGGAACCTATCGGCCAAAGCATCCTCATTATGCCAAGCATCATACCAGAAAGATGTATCCTGTCCGTCCCCAACGTCAACCACTGTGATTGCCTGATATAGTGGCAGCAAGGAACGCAACACCTTCCAATGTTCTCCGAAGAGGTCGCCCTCCAGGTTTGCCAGGGATGCATGCTTCCTTACCCAATCCGCCCATGCCGATTCCAGGGAACAGTGAAGACGGTGCAACAGCTTGAGTAGTAAGCAAACATTTTGGAGCCCCAGATTCTTTATGTCTAAACCACCTTGATCTTTGGATAGGCACACCCGTTCCCAAGCAATCAGACTCTGGGCGGGTGTGGCATTGTTGTCCCCATTCCATAGGAAGGACCGGCGGCGGCGATCCATCTTGTGCAGCACACCCACCGGTATGGAAAGCGCGCTCATTGCATATACCAACTGCGAGTCAAGCACGGAATTCACCAAGACCGCGTGGCCCATGGGGTTGAGCAGCGCCGCCTGCCATCCCGCAAGATATCTGTCAGCCTTGTCAATGTAGGAGTTGAACGAAGACACAGGTAATTTGTGTACCGAGATAGGTAGTCCAAGGTAGACTTTGGGGAAACCTTCCAACTTGTATCCTAGCAATGAGATGCATTGCTGCGTGTTGCTGTTGTCCATATGAACTGGAACTGCTGTGCTTTTGTTGTAGTTTATTCTTAGCCCGGCTTCAGCAAAAAGGTCGAGCAGCTGCTTGAGCGAAGCAATGTCTGCCGGGTCACCTCTCATAACAATAAGTGTATCGTCTGCATACTGGAGCACGGGACACGGACAATCATGGCTAATGGGATGTCGTACTGTGTTCTGGTTGGCCTTGATCAGCTGTTGTAGAGTTTCTGCAACTAGCAAAAACAGATAGGGGGATAAAGGGTCGCCTTGTCTAAGTCCGCGCTTACAGTTAATCCATGGTCCCAGACAACCATTAACCAGAACTGCAGACTTGGAGGATTGGAGGATGTTTTGAATCCAGGAGCACCACAAGCTGTTAAAGCCACGAGCTGCTAAGGTTGTCTGCAACCCATCCCAGTTAACAGTGTCAAATGCCTTAGCAAAGTCCAATTTGATAACCAGTGTAGGGACTTTCCTCTGAAGGCAGCACTGCACCATCTCAACCGCATAAATGGAGGACTCCGAGATGGATCTTCCACGTAGGTACGATTGCAAACGGCGCGGGCCACGCCGTCGGCCCGCTGGGCCAGACCGCGCCGCGAGCGGCGAGCCTAAACTAACCCGTACGAGAGCCCGCATATGCAAAGCGGGTATACGCGGCAGAAGCACAAAGCCCAGCGGGCGCCGCTCCAACCCGTCACGGGCGATGAGGGCGCCGTCGCCGCCACGGGAAACTCAGTCGCCGTCGCAATCTCCACGGGCAGCTCGTCCCGCGATGCATCGAAGGGCGCCGCATCCATGTTAACTCACTAAGAATGCAGATTCTGTCAAGATGTCCTGACAAGGTAAATATGACACCTTGACCTTCCCGATGCAATTTTGTCAAGTGGAGTTAGGCACTCAGCAGTTGTTATTTTCTTTCTTCACAAAGTTTGAACCGGACAAACTGATGCAGATAATAAATCTAAGTTAAAACATGATCTTGATTCTTGAAACCAAAATTACATGAAGGTATTTCAACCTTGTAACAGGATAGCATAAACAGAGGTCCCTTTGATACAATGCCACTTGCTCATGGTTCATGGGTAAAAGAAAAAAAAACATGAAGCATGATCAACTATTCTCATAGGAAAATTAGCATGTCTCTACTACCACTAGCAGTATCCTTCCTTGCAGCAGCTGAAACCCGAAGAACCTCCTCTCCCACTTTCTTTTTTCTTTACACTGGCATACACACGCACACGTACGTACTAGCCGGCTAATCGCCTCCGCCGCATCCATCCCCGTCCCCACCACCAGTCTGTACAACTAGCAACCCGAATGTAGTAATATACAACTAGCAACCCGAATGTAGTAATAAACAACATATTGAGTAGCGAAAAAAATTAGAATGTCTAGCAAAAAACAAATTACTCCTGCCACCACCAGTCTGTACCGTGGTTATTGCCTGATCAGTACAGTACAAAATGCTAATGAGCGTCTCTTCTTGCAGGCCAATACACTGCGGTTGTACCTCACCTGCATCCGGAACACTCTGAAATTATTTTTAGCTTTAGCTCTGAGGCTCCTCCTCCTGCTGCTACTGTTCCCAGTTCATCACGAGCCGACGAGCCTGCTGCAGATGCAATGGAATCAACACCTGGTGGCACCACCACCACTATATTGATAAGAAAGGTGAGTTCTGATATGAAGTTTTTTCTTGTTGGAATGCCATACTGGAATTAAAACACTAGCTCATGCTGTCTATATTTTTACTGTCTTGTTGGGTCTCCATTTATTTTGCAGTTAGTTGAAATAACAGTATTATCATTTGTACTGCTGTGTTCTGTAATAGCTATTTGTGTTCTCTGAGTTTCAGTCCTGTAATAGCTATTTGTGTTCTGCAGTTCACTTTTTGTTCCCTTGTGATGCAGAAAGTTTCCTCATCATCAGCTAAGCGGAAGGAATCTGGAGTGAAACGGTGAAAAAAAACAACCAGCAAAACGGTTGAAGTCACCAACAGGGCCAATGTCGCCACTCATTCCAGCAAGATCAACAGGGATAGGATGATGCTATCATCCCCAAGGGTATCCCCAAGGCTGATGTCACCATCTATGACATTGGCAAACTCCCCACTACAACCCCCAACATCTGCTCTGGAGAAAAAAAAAGAAACAATCTTGGTCATGGTAAGTGCTGATGTACTCTTTTGGTATTGCTTTTTATGCTTCTAATTAGTGTTTTTATTACTGCTGCATCTGCTCTAGTTACTGTTATCTAATAATATGTTTTCCATGCCAACCATTAGGATCTCTACGTCAGATTAAAAGGCGCAAACTTGCATCTGAGATATGGGAAGATTTTGAGGCAATATATGACGGTGAAACTGTGGCTGAAGCTCGGTGCTTACACTGCCATAAGTTATTCAAGGTAAACCGTGATGTTGGTACAAGTGCTTGCCTTAGACATATGCGTACTTGTGAGGGTAAAACAAGAATGAATCAGATGTTGGATCAAATGAATTCTGGAAACCTGCCTTTGCCTGAAGATTGGAAATTTGATCCAGAAATATCCCGACAAGAATCGGTGAAGTTGATTGTTGTGCATTCATTACCTTTTAGCCTTGTTGAGTATCCAAAGTTTAGATCCTTTGTGTCTAGTTTGAATCCATGGTTTAAGCATGTTTCTAGAACCACAATCAAGTCAAATTGTGTCGACACATATGAATATGGGAAGGAAAAGCTACAAATTTTTTTGAATGGAGTATCTTCTAGGGTTTCTTTAACTGCAGACCTGTGGACCTCCAAGCAAACATTAGGGTATCTATGTGTCACTTGCCATTTCATCACCGGTGGTTGGGTAATCCACAAAAAAATCATCAAGTTTGCCCTCGTCGAGACACCTCATGATGGTATTAACATTTTTAAAGCAATGCTGAAGACTTTGAATGAGTGGAATCTAGAACATAGAGTCTTTTCAATCACATTAGACAATGCTTCAAATAATGATTCCTTAGTGAAGTGTTTGAAAGAAAACCTAGTAGCCAAGCGTTTGCTTCTAAGTCAAGAAAACTTATTTCATTGCCGGTATGCTGCCCATGTCTTGAATTTGATAGTACAAGAGGGTTTGAAAGAAATGAGTGATGCTATAAAAAAATATCAGAGATAGTGTCAAGTATGTGAAAAGCTCTCAAGTACGTAAACAAAGATTTGAAAAGATGATTGTAGAGGTAGGGATATCTATTAAGAAAAGGCCACCGCTAGATGTTGTCACTCGATGGAATTCAACTTACCACATGCTTAATTGTGCTGATGAGTATAAAAGAGCTTTTGAAGCGTTGATCCAAGAGGACTCTCAATATACACATCAGCCACTAATTGAGGAATGGAGTATGGCAAAAAAAAAAGCTCTGCAATATTCTGGGGACATTCTCTGGTGCTACTAAAATTCTCTCAGGTTACAAGTACCCAACATCAAGTATTTATTTCCATCAGATTTGGGAGATAAAATTGTTGCTGAAAAAAGAGTTATCAAATGAAGATGTTATGGTTCACATTATGGTACATGAGATGAGGAAGAAACTCCAAAAATACTGGGATCTCTCGTTTTTACAAATATGTGTGCTAGTTGTTTTGGATCCTAGATTTAAGTTGGGCTTCCTGCAGTTCCATCTTGGGCAGGGTTTTGGAGATTATTCATCATCCACCTACTTCCCCAAGTACAAGAGGCATTCAAAAATCTGTATGATGAATATTTCTCACAATGGAGTCACTTGGTCCCTGAGTACGCAAAGCCAGTAGCTGAAGATGAGCCAAATTTTGGCAAAAGTAATCCATGGGCAGACTGGGGCCAGCATCAGAACTTAATTCAGAGAAAAAGAGTGAGTAAACTTGACAAGTATTTGGAAGAGGAAATAGTCCCTATAGATATAGAATTTGACATTCTACAATACTGGAAAATGTCCTCTGCCACGTATCCAATACTTGCACATATTGCGAGAGATATATTGGCCATTCCTGCATCTACAGTGGTATCAGAATCAGCCTTTTCTGGTGGAGAAAAGATTATAAATGAGTATAGAAGCAGGTTGTCTAGTGATACTGTAGAAGCACTTGTGTGTCTTCAAGACTGGCTTCGAGGTAGATTACGTATTTTTTTGTGTCCTAACATGTTTACTATAATATAACTGAATAACTATGTGTGCTAACATGTTTACTATAATTTGTTTCGGTTGTTTTAAATTCTACTACCCATGATGACATAGCTGGATGTATTACGGGAGATGAAAAAGATGATGAGATCTAGAACTCAGGTATAAATTTGCAGATGAATTTGCTTTATGAGATGAACTTTCTTTTCTCAATAATGAATTTGCTTTATGACTGTAGTCTCCAAACTAAGACTGCATACAGTTGGAAGGATGCTGCATGCAGATTAGCAAGCAATTGGCTCAATACTATGCTGCAACAGTACCTAGTATATTTGCAATTCAGTCCATATGACCACATATCAATGACTGTAGTTAAACTGGGATCCTTTTAATTGGTTGCTCTCCTTGTTTCCCCTGTTTGGTAGGGATTCTTTTTACATTGAGTCAACATTCAGTCAGCATCCGTACTACATTCAATCAACATTTACATTATTACGATTTAATTCATAGTATGTAAGCATGGTTGTTACATTGTTTGCTGTCAATTTCATTGTCTAGATCTAAAGACCAGTTGGTAGCTTGCATTTTTATTTGGACCTTTATTTTCACTAATTATCGTATGGCACATCATTTACATGTTGTAGAATGGAAGCAATCTCTTGTCTCTTTGTCATGCTATCATGATGAAGAGTGATTATTTCTCGGTAGTTTGTAAGAATGCTTCTCCCTCAATCTTATTACTCTACATTGCACTATTGCAGGTTAGCGGCAAGAAACATCAAACCATGTCAAGCTCTTGCAAGGCTGCAGCGGTGTAAAGTGACATACTAGTTGAAGTGATCATTGATAGACAATATGTTTGAGTTTAATACTATTGATGAATCTATTACAAAATTGTGATGATATGGAGCGCAGTCACCTTTTTTAATTATTTTTCAGTTTGTTGTTATGAACTTGTGATGACAATGCAAGGTTGCAAATGCCTCTTATTTATATTTCCCTTGCCTTATTGTACCACTCTCTGAAACATTTGGAACTATACTGCAGTCAGCAGCAGCATGTAATTAAGGAGTAAGCAGCAGTTTGCCTTGTTGCCTTAGAATTATTCAGGGATTTCCCTTTTAGATCAAGACTTAAGAGCACTGAATTATACTGTAGTCAGCAGCAGTAACTCAATTTTTCTTTTTCTTCTTTTGATTTCTTGTTCAGAACTTGTAATTTAATGCAGTATGCTCTTGTTTAGCAGTCAACAACAGCAGCCAGCTCAGACTTCTTGTTCAGAGCTTACGGCGTGGCAGTGACAGCAGCAGTTAGCTTATGATTTTCATCTGTATGCTGACAAATGCTAACTTGCATGTTTTTATGATAACTCATGAATGGTGAAAAAATAAAAATAAAAATCAATCACATATTCCTAATGATACATAGTATTTTGTGTTATGTATATTTTTTAGCTAACATATGGATCACTAAAAAAATTTGTGAAGTAAATAAGAAAATGAACACACACGTACACAACCGGTCACTATTCTCGTTTCCATGCAAGGCACCAGCGACAAACGGGATTGCGGCCGCCGCGACAGACGCCACATGCGTACTCGGGCTGAAAACGGGCCGCCGCAGAAGCCCACGAACGATGATGCGGCGCTTGCGGACGCGGGACGGCCTGTCCGCCGCCGCGCCGTTTGCAAGTTGACACGTAGGAACCCTGTCTGATGGCTATCTCATCCCCGAGATCTCCCGCTGCAGACGTTGTGTCAGGATCTTGGAGATTATCTTCACAGAACAATTTTGCAAGCATATTGGCCTGAAATGAATCAACAGTAATTGATCCAGGTTTCTTTGGCAGCAATACCATGTATGATCTGTTTATGCGTTCTAGCTCTACCGTGCCTCGGTGGAAGTTCAGTTCCATGACCTGTGGCTCGACAGAGTCCCATGCTGGTCGGTAGAAGCTAGGACCAAAACCGTCTAGTCCACATTTTTTAACATCAACCATCGGCTAGAGACCCGACCCCCCCGACCCGACCCTGCTCCCCCCGCGCCGCCGCCGGCGGCGGCGCTGGCTGCCTCTCCTGCACCGGCGGCCGCCGCCCCCGCCGCACAGGCCTCCCTTCCCTCCTCTCCCACATCTCCCTCCCCTCCCCTCCCCCTCCCCTCCCTAACTTCCGCACCACCGCCACCGGTGGCGCTGGTCGCCAGTCCGGCGCCAGCGGTCTCCCCCGCGCCTGGCTCCGCCGGATCCGGCTACCCTACGCCTGGATCCACCGCTCCGGCCGCCTGGGAGATGCCCTGGCCACCTCCGACCTCCCCTCCACTGCTGGCGGCGTGGGCACGCGCGGGAGGGCCGCCCTCCTCGCCGGTCCTCTGCGGCGGGCATCCCGGCACCTACGATGGTGACGCGGACGCCGCTGGGAGCGAGGACGGTGGCTTTGTGCCGGCGACCGTCGCCTCTACCGTGGCCACGGTCTCCGGGTCCGCGACCGTGCTGCCGCGGACGCTTCCCCGGCACCCTACGCCTGCTGTGACGGCCAGCAGCGGCTGTGGCCCCCGCGCCCATCACCGTCGGTGTCACCGTTGCCGGTTGCCGCCGGCGTTGCCGCGCAGCGTGAGGAATGCGGTGCTGCCCCCGACGCCTTCCACGTCCGCCCGTCCGCCCCTGCCCTGAGCCCGTCGTCCACCCCTCTGGCAGACGAGCTGGTTCTCATCGAGGAGGTCCTCGAAGGCGAGGACGAGGACGTCGTCGCCCCTACTTCCTCGAGCTTCCGTGGGCACTCTGCTGCCGCCTTCCCAAGCTCGTCCACCCTATCCCCTTACGCCGCCCCTTTCCTTCTGGGGAGGGGGGGCACGGGGGGACGATCCAAGGCTCGTCGCTGGGCCGATGATGGTTTTGGCGAAGGTTCCGACACGGACGCGACGCCAACCTCCATGGCGCCCTACCTGGATGCGGTTCGGCGGGAGCCGCAGATGCTGCCACCGTGCCCGTCGACGCGGCCTGCGACGCCCCTGCCGTCCTCTCGCTCGAGGTGTAAGGGGAAACATCGCCGACCACGTCCACAGCTTGTGCTTGGCCTGCCGCCTCGGCCGGTGGAGGGCCACATTCCGGCGCGTCTGCGCCTCGGTCGCCGAGGTCGAGTCTCCGCCCCCAACGCCGAGGGATGGCAGGAGATCCTCTGGTCGGAGGCGCGACCACAGACTGCCTCGGCTGTGCTTCGGGGACCCGCTCGGGGGGGCCGGCCTCCTCGTCGTCCTCTATGCCGCATCCCGACCAATCTCCACGGGAAGTGCCTTAATTGCCTCTCATCCGCACACCGGGTGGCCACATGCAAGCTCCCCCAACGGTGTCTGCGTTGCAGGGAGTTTCGGCACATAGCACGCGATTGTAAGCGGCTGAGGCCCGTAGGCTCTCGGAGCTCGGGGAGTGCACCTCGCTCCCGCCCCGGCTCGGGTGGCGCTCCGATAGGCCTCCGGCGGCGCCCAGTCCAGGAACGCATCATCGACAAACGCCAGGGCACCCCAGGTCTGGCTGTCCATCGGGGTGTCGCCGCAGGCACCAACCAGCCGGCTTCCTCTGGCTTGTCGGCCGCGACAGGAAGGGTCAAGCCGAGGACGGAGGCGGATGTCGGCATTGGCTGGCGTCGGCAGCATCGACACCGGAGGAGGTGCTGCGGACGATCGAAGGAGACCTCGCAGGCACCGCCGGTCGGCACCAAGCCGCTAGGGACCGTCGAGACGCACAGCGGGAGGAGCTCCGCCCAACCTGACCCGTTGGCGCGGACAATTCGCCGGGATGTTATGTATGCTTTTAACATCGAGGAGGATCCGATGATGGAGGAATTTACAGCCTCCCTCGCCGGTGGTCGGCCCGCCGGGAGGGACTCCTCCGAGCGCCTACCGTCTCCTCCCTCGGAGGCCCTAGTCGTGGTCCCGGTTGTAGCGGCGCCATGCGAGGACACTGGGCCTCTCGCTTGGGTGGATCCGATGCTCGATGAACTCGATGCTTCGCTTCTTGCCAGTCGGTCGGTGGGTGCTTTGGTGCTTGGGGGCCTGTCTACTCTGCCTGCGGCCCCTCTGGGGGCTCAGGCTAGGTTGGTGGACGTCTGTTCGCCACCACCAATGGTTCACCTCAACTTTGCGGATGCTAAGGCGTCGGGGGTGGAGGCTGAGGCCCCCTCGTCGCACGTCAACAACACGGGTCAGCTAGACATCGACGCTGGCGATGCAGCTCTTGCCGTGTCGGAGACGGCCTTGGCTATGGATCTCTGCCCTTCAGGCCTGGATGTATGCGGCTCGGGCGAAACTTCCTCGGCGATGGTATTGGCGGGGAGATCCCCTCCAACCATGTCGACTATCGTTGTGGCTGCGTTGTCGTTTGAGGAGAGTTTGGAGGAGCGGCTCCGTCTTCCTTTGCAGACGCCCCTCATCCAGGGGCCGCCAAGGTTGCGCAGACCGCGAACGCCGGCTCCGGTTACGTCGTTGCGGCGCAGTGAGTGCATTGCCGCCCAGCCGCGCGAGACAGACATCACCAAACAGGCTCAGCGTGTTCTTATGAACAAGCTAGGATTGGAGGCTCCGTCCCCCAATGTTGCCTCCGACACGGTGCGCAAATACAAGGCGGCCTTCCGGGAGCCGCTTTCAGACTCCACCCATGAAGCGCTACAACTTCTTCTTGGTGGGGAGTTCGACCCAGTGGCCATGGAGTTGAACATGATCGGGTTGGACGACGAGAACAATTAGTCCATAGGCACTAGCACCTTCGTCGTTATAGTTTTATGTAATTACAACCTCGTACGAGTGTCGTAAGGGTGTGGGGTATGATTTTCGGTAATCTACGAATTACCGTAAGTTCACCCTTCCTGTAACAAAACTCCTTTTTTCTGCTTAATGAAATACGTGCTATAGCACGTTCTCGAAAAAAAAAACCCCTCTAGTCCAGGTGCACTAGCTCGGTTCATGCTCAACACTGCGAGTTTGGCTTCTTCTTCTGTAAACTCAGCCGTTAGGCGATTGCTAGGACGCTGACAGTGCAGTAGCAGCCTGTGAACATCAAAGGGCCATGCATTAGAGCCTGGGGTCCCCATAACCGTGCTGAAGTATTGGGAGAGTGCTGTAACTTTTGCCTCATGGTTTGCCACTAACACCGCCCCCCTAATTTCAATATGCCTGATGTTATTTCTTATCATCCGCGCAGTTGCTTGGGCGTGGACCCGATGTTTTTAAATTTTTAGCGGCCTAACGCAGGGTCACATTAACATGTCGATCATACACTCTAATAAAGCCTTAAAGCCTACGGTGCATCTACGCACTTACCCATGCATGTCCAACTTATATTCAGAACTCCGGACGCTCGATCAGACTAGTGACCAGCCATGCATGCATGTTTTCTCCTCGCAAAAAAAAAAGACGATCGGTCATGCATGCCAACCTCAAACAACCGTCTTTTTTTGTTTTTAGCCCTTTTTCGAAAGATTCTCTCAAATATGCCCCTGGTGGAAAGATTTCAAAAAATAGACCCTTCTCTTGGCGCCATAGTCGTCGGCGCCAAGATATAACTGCATGGACCCTGCCGTCGTGGCGGTGACGTGGCAGGGAGCATGACGCCATGGATCTTGGCGCCATGCATGGAGCCATGGATCTTGGCACCATGCTCCGAATAAAAACGCAGTATCTTCTCTTTTTTCCCTTTCTCTCTCTTTCTTCTTCGCCCGCGCGCCTGGCCGCGCCCGACCGCCGCCGCCCGGCCGCCCACCCGCCCCGGCCGCGCGCCCCGCCGGCCCCGGCCTCCGCACACGCGCGCCGCCGCCCGCCCGCGCCGCCCGTCGCCCGGCCGTCCGCCCGCGCCCCGCCCGCCCCGGCCGTGCGCCCCCGCGCCCGCGCTGCGGCCGGCCGGCCGCGCCCGAGCTCGGCCACGCGCGCGCCCGCCACCACCCGCGTGTGGCCGCGCCGCCGCCCGCGCCCCGGCCGTGTGGCCCGGCGGCCACGTCCTCGGCTCGCCCGGCCGTGCGCGCCCGGCCGCCCGCCGGCGGCCCGCGCGCGCCCCCCGCCGCGCGCGCGCCCGCCACTGCCCGCCCGCCGCCTGCACGGCGCCGCGTCGGCCGCACGTTGCTGCTCGTCGCTCGCATCTCAAGCGCCAGCATCTCCGCTTCTGCACAAGGTAAACTAGTTTGTTGTTCTTACTTAATAATAGTGCGTTAGTTAGTCATGAATCTAGTTAGTTAGTGTATTATAGATTAAGATTGATGGATACTTTATATAGTTACTTAGTTATTTGGTTAGTTATATAGTTAGTTACTGAGATAGTTACTTGACATCGTAAGTTAGTAGTACTGTGCTGTTAGTAGTAGTTATTAGTTATGAATACTTAGTAGTTAGTAGTATTTTTGTATTTACTTTTTGTGTAGATTGTAGTAAAGCAATTGTGCTTCGTTATGTTTGGGAACTAGATGGACAACCTAGTGAGCATATATCATGGAGGAACTGTGGAACGAGATCGCTATGGATATGTTGAGTTTGTTGACATGCAAAGTGTGCCTGTGCTATTCAATGAGAAGCCATCATTTAGTGAGTTGACTACAAGGGCTCGCGAGGAGGTACATTGCTATGGAGATGATGGCATCATAGTTGAGGGTGTACTTCACCTAGGTTTTTCTCCCAACATGCTAAGGAAGATGATCCCAATAGAGTGTGTAGATCAGTGGGACAACTATGTGAGATCGGCTATGAAAAGCCAATTCCAAAGTTTGGACGTGGTTGTGCATCGTGTGCTCGTCGTCTACGCCAGAGACTGGCTCGTCGTCTACGCCGTGCCGCTGCACGCTGTGGTTGCAGGACAGGCACGACGCAGGACGTGCACGTGCCTTCTGCACCCAGAGGGGGCGTAGGTTCATCTAGCCACCAACCTACAGGGTCGCGAGGGGTTTGCAACGACGACGACGACGAGGACGACGACGACGACCACGAGGACGAGGACCAGGGGCACGAGGAGATTGGACCGTCTCAGCTAGACGATGCTTTCTGGACTCAGCCTTCGCAGCAGGTCGGTACCAGGAAACGTCGACCACCTGACCCTTACACTCCAGGCACCCACGCTCTTGGACACAAGGGCAAGAGTAGGTCTAGGAGACAGTGAGGGACTGTAGCCGAATTATGGACTATATGGACTGTATAGACTACTATTATGGACTGCTATTATGTATTGTATGAACTACTATGGAGTTTATAGACTCCAGGCACTCACGATGAGAGGAAACTCATATATATTGTTTAAGGTGATTGTCATATATAATTGTTGATGACATATGTTACTGTGATATTTGTGTTTGGATTGAATCAAAAACAGGAAAAACTCTGCCAAAATTTCCTGCAACATGTCAAGTCATATCGTACATCGATAGCAAGTAGCCTTTTTAGTACACCGATAGCAAGTAGCCTTTTCAGTGATTTATCATGTCACTATCCTATCGTACATCCTCTTTTACAGATGAATTGATTGATCAAGGAATCTAGCCTTTACAGATGAGTTTTCAAATAGGCTTTTCAGGGATGGCATCTAGCCTTTTCAAGAGCATTAAAGCCACAATACAACGGCTCTCAACACCACTGCTGGCTATATATACACCTTCCTCCATAAAATGGTAGTCACTTAAAACCAGAAGTTGGTTATAAACGAGTAGTAATGTCTGGAGGGTCATCGAGAGGGAAGGGAACGGGGGGACTAAGGGTACTCCAATTGTGTTGGAGGGGTCTCTGGGTCCAGAAGACTTTGATGAACCAGTGTATCATTTTCCTATCGAGACCAAGAGAGATTTCACTAAAGAGTGTCCACTCCGAGGATATGATAACCGAAAAGAAGATTGGCCAAAATATAGGCATGGTGAGGACTGCTTAGTGCAGATGTTCGTGGAGGGTTTGGATGGAGGTCGTCGATTCTTCAAATGTCCGCGAGCAGAGGTAATTGGTTCTAAAATTTAATACTCAAAATTTTTTTCCTCCATTATTTTGCATCTCATAGGAGAAACTAACTGCATGTTCACTAAAATCTTTGAAATGCAGTGTTCAGAGTCCAAAGAAAACTGTGGCTTCACTAGGTGGGTCGATCCTAGACCCATCTATCTGCACGCACAGTACATCTACTACTTGCAAGACCGTATCTTCGAACTAGAAAGGCAAGTTAGCAACGGTTACAAGGACGACGAAGCAGACGATACCAGTAGTGGTGTTGTTTCACAGGACGGACCATGCCATGATCCTTATTGCACCTGCCCTAACCACAAGAACAACGGGCCTCCGCCACCACCCCGCCACCGCCACCATCAACAATGGGAGGGTACTGTGGAGAAGGGGCTACACAGTTTGCTATGTGGCCGCACTACTAGATAGAACAAATCTATCGTGTACACATGTCATGTAATGTGCTTGTTGTTCGCTCTAATTACCTAAGGCATATTAGGTTTAGTCCAGGACATATGTGCCCTAGTTTGGTATGTTATGCGTGTTGAATTGTGAAATCCAGTACTTCCTTATGTTTTATGTGCACCTCGAGAACTAGTTTCAGTAACTCAGTAACATTAAACCTGATATATGACAATACTATGCAAGGTCCAAAAACTTAAAGTGCATATGAAGTACATGACGGACGAAATAGATAACACAGAACATGCCCTAGGTATATGATTTACCTAAAGTGCAATAGATTAAACACATTGCATACTAGATCGACCATATTGTTTATGATTAAATCATACAACTAGCATACTACTGAGTACAACGAGGCCACTTTCTCTTTTTCTGGGCATCGGGATTCTCCTCCATCGCTGCCTTCGCTCTGCGCACGCGCTCAAGCTTCTTCTCCCTCTCCTCCCTACACGCAGCAACACGCCTCATTTCCTCCTCTTCCTTGTGCTCCTTTGCTGCTGCCTCCTCTCTGCGTCTCTTCTCTAATATCTCCAGGCGCTCCGCATCCCACTCCTTCAGGCTTTGTAGAAGCCGCATGTCAGCCTCCTTGATCTCAGTGTCGATCCACTGCTTAAAATCACATAGCGGTGGAGGGGTCTACAGCAAATGTAATTTTTTAAATCCAATTAATATGCAAAACTTCATATGACACAAATTAATTAATAAACAAAAGCAATTTCTCACAATAAATGTACTGCGGCGCTGACGCTCTGTAGGCTCCCATGCAAAATTGGAACACATCCAATATCTCTGCTTATATGTTGCCTTATCTTTGGAAATATCTACCTTGCAAGGATCGCCACAGAAGTACATGGGTATTGCCACACCGCTAGGGAGCGGCTTTGGGACGTACGGACTTTCGGTCATCCGTACATAGCTACAATTCAACAATTTCTAGTCTTAGATAACAAAACATATAACAATATGAAAAAGATCTACGCATACCTTTGTTTTCTAGCTTTTCCACGCCTAGACATCCTACGGTTGTAAAATACATACGAATTTTAAAAAGCACATGAACAAATAACAGTGAAGTTCATAGGTTAAGAATATGATTTCATTTTACCAAATCGATTCGAAATAAATAACGAAGGGTGAGAGAATACCTAGCTCTCGAAGATCGACGGATAAAATCCAACTTCTCACGGTCTAATAGGTCGATTGAAGAGGTTGGCCGAAGTTAACAAATGAAAAACCCGAAGAGTGGGAGAAAGAAAACGAGAATGAGTCGGGGGAAGGGGGTGGCTAAAACGTGTGTTCATGGCGGCGCAATGCATGGCGCCAAGATCCATGGCGCCATGCTCCCTGCCACGTCACCGTCACGGCGGCAGGGTCATGGCGCCAGTCCGTTATATCTTGGCGCCGACGACTATGGCGCCAAGAGAAGGGTCTATTTTTTAAAAATTTTCTGCCAGAAGCATATTTGAAAGAATCTTTCGAAAAAAGGAAAAAAAAAACAAAAAAGACGTCCTCAAACAATGTGTGCGGGTCGGAAAGCTGGACCTGAGACGCCTTTCTAAGGGCAAAAAGAATGATGCATGCGTACAGAAGTGCACATCACGTGTTGGACCTTGAACCTGCTAACATATGACTACCAGAGCACACATGCCACGAATCGAAAACATAATTGCAGTTCATCCCTTGCGGAGTTTCGTCAGAATGACCGAGATGTTAATTAAATTAATAAACTTGTAAATTAGGTAGCACAGTAAACATGACAAAGCTGCCTGCCAGAGTGCTCATCAGGAGAACTAGTTCCAAATCAGGAGAACAAAGTCTACATGTCACTTTTCAGAGTGCTCATCAGGATAACAAAAGGAGAACTGTCTACAGAATGGATAGATTGCATGGCGACCTAAGTTATTTTGCTTGATTTTATTTATAGATGCTGATGGATTTTGCTTGGTGATGCCGTGACCTAGGAAGCATATGCACTTTTAACAAAAGCGATACTCTTCTTGGCATCTGTAATCTGTAAAATAACAATAAAGTATATCATGTTAGCTTTTGCTTGACATAACTCAGGTTCTGCACAAGTGTGAATATGAATAACAATATACTCTATGCACAAATCACTATTGGCAACATGGAAACTCTTGAGCTCTTGGGTAAAAAGATAAACGACAGTAACTATTTCACTGTTCCTTACTAACTACTTGCTCCAAAAAATCAAGATTGCTCAATCGACCAACATAAGATTGCTAAAGAAGTCAACTAGCAACTAGAACTCAGTACTAACAAGTAATTTTTGGGGGAATGGAGATTCATTTGAACCAGACAAAAATTCTGGGAGAAAAAAGAACACAGCAAGATGACCCATAGAAACACCAGGTGGATCTGAGTAATCATCAGAGGAAGGAACAATTGAACCTCACAGCTAGCTAGCTAGCTAGCAACAACCTCACAGCTTGCATATAAGTCAATTAGATTTACATATTTTGTTTGTTTTTAACAGCTCAATTTCATGTGTCACTTTCTATACTTTGGTTTAGGACTGAAGGCAGTACTACTGAAGGCAGCTCAATCCTGTACTCTGAAGGCCATATTTTTGTTGATCATTGAGAATATTATAACCATAAGAAGCTGATAGTAACATAATACTACTCAGAAGACAATAATGTTAGTAGATATACTGTATCACTACACCTCATACCTTAACCAAAAAAAAAAAAGAAATAATAAAGAAGCACTGCAGAACTATGTCACAGCTTAGGGTTGCACTGGAATACAGTGTGCCCACTGCCCAACTGAATCATCACCACGAATACATGTAAAGCGTCCCTGAGTTAATCATCCCAACTGGAATGCATGCACAAATACAAAAGACAAAGCTAGCTATAGTCTCTCGAAGAAAAGAAACCCAGTGCTAAATTCATGCACAGTGCAATGTAAACTGAATGTACAGGATCCATCCAGCAGTTCAGACAATTTCAGCAACAAGAACATACTAGGAAAAGGTTGGTTCACAACATACCTGCTACTGCTACTGCTACTGCTAGCCCTCTTCAAGTTCCAGATCTTGATCTAAAAAATGAAATTTTGTTTAGTTACCAGGAAAGAAAACAATACAGGAAAGAAAACAATACAGAAAGATGTCCCATAGTTTCAGATCCAAGTTTTATATCATAAACTGAAACTGAAAGATACATAGACTAGCACTGTCACATGCATGCATCTGGTACAGCAGCAAGCAAACACTGCAGTAGCAACACCATCGCAAATGCTGCTGCTGCTGCCTCGTGTTAAGTATCATAAAGCTTAGTGCTGGTATTCCTACTACTATGTAAATTCATTAGAAAAATATTTAGAACAAAATATCATGCCACGGTCAACAATTGTTTCAGATTAACAGAAGTGTCAAAATGAAATGACAGAACTTATGAATAAAATCCATGTGCCAAAATGAAGGACACAAGAAAACATAGCTAATGGGCAGTATGTCAGTATGATTGAAAAGTGAAAATGCTATGCTAAATCCGACTACTGTATTGGGACAAGTGTAACTCACTCACTGATGGGCAGGTATTTTGATTAGTGTCTCAGCAGTAACGCTACGAGTATGATATGATAGACCATGATAGTTAACAAATGTTCTAGGCCGGAAAAAGAAAAGGCAGCTTTCTAGCAACATCATCATCACGCTTCTTTCATCAATCAGACACTAGTACTACGTACTGGTTCTGAAAGCTGCTTACTGCATATTTTTTTCAATGCCCAGATGGAGCTATCACTGTTTGTCTCTAGCCTTGTACTAGTATTTGACATAAACTTTCATTACTGATAGCTGATAGTATATGCTATTCAAGGCGTTCAAGGCGGAGCTGGAAGTTTACCTATTGTTTCAGAAATGGTAAATGTAGACTTAGACACTAGTAAAGATCAAGTGAAAGAAACAAAAGGTAAAGCCGGGACAAAGAGAGGGTTGAAATTGGAGTTGTCTCATGACTCTACAGATGATCGAATCGGTATGACATCAAGTTCAAGTTGGAGATTTTTATTACAAAAGCTTTCTAATAGGTCCAAGAATATCAAAACCAAAGTCTAGAGAAAAATAGGCGGTCAAAATACTGAAGCATCAACAAGTGGCCAACTTACTGATATTCTCACCGGATACACAGAGCTACATTCACATGCAAATAGCCAGATATTGCAGATACGTTACGATTTGCATAGAATAATTTGGGACGAACCATATGAAAAACTATTAATATATTGTGGTTAGAATGTGTTCTGTCCTTCCACCACTAAGCATCTGTTCAAGTTGGAAGAGTCTATATGCAAAACAGCGAAAGCGACGCAAACAAAATGCAGAAACATCAGATCAGGTAATAGCAGTTCTCATAGACTCCCTCCATCCATGCATATTAATATATACAGTATGGCACTTTTATTTGTCGATCATATGGACGCTCATCAGAGTGAGCTGCAGTGGTGTTATACTTACCCATCTATGAAGCAAGAACATACAGGTGTCTCTCATCCCTCTCGCAGTCACGCATGATCAGAGATTCATCATATCGCTTCTCATCGTCATCATCATGGAGAAACAGGGCGTAGAACCCACCGCCGACGGTCGCGGCGGCCACGACCCATGCCGCGACCGCGAGGCCCAGTGGCATCACCTCCGCGATCTTCCAGGTGAAGGCGGCGGTGAGCGTGGTGGTGAGGAGCCACACGGCGAGCCTGGCGCGGCCGCGCGCGGGGGACCCCTGCGGCGCGACCTCGAAGCGGCAGAGCGCGCAGAGGAGCAGGGCCAGGTTCAGGTGGGAGACGCCGACGAAGGCCACCGCGCCGCGGCCGTCGGCGTGGACGCGGCGGACGCAGAGCGCGAGGTTGAGCGCCAGGAAGACGACGATCGCCACGGTGGCCCAGTGGACGCGGCGGGTGGTAGCCGCCGCCGTGGGCTTGTGGTTGGGATCGCTGGCGTAGGGGAGCTCTGCTGCCATGGCGCCGCTCGGTGATCGATTCGCGGTGTTGAGTGGGAGATTGGGACTTGTGCGCAGCAGTCAAGTCCCACCGCGAGGTTTCCGTGAAGTTTCTACTGTACGAGTCATGATAGCACCGACCAGATCCAGACGCGGTGCGCTAGTCCGACTCTCACACGATGCTCGTGTCGACTCTAGGCCCATCCCCAGCTATTGAGATGCGGTCTCGAATCTTAAAAAACTCAGGCACCTTGCTCCGCGCTAGCTCCAGCACAGCGATCGATCTAAATGGATAATTTATAGTCTCTCGTCTATCTACTACATCTACACTACTATTATAGCCGACAGAAATCCTCAACTTCTCGCTTTGCTCGTCATGGCCCACCGTGTCGTCCGCTAGCCCCAAGCCGCCGCGTGGCGGCGTCCTCATCCCACATCGAGCCATGCCACGTCTACCAGCGTACCCACTCTGCCTAGTTGCACCGTGCCCGGTCTTCGCCCCTGTGCGCCGTGCTCCGTCCCTCGCCGCATTGAGGTGCTGCCGACGTTGTCGTTCCCCACCAGGAGGTCGTGGCCGCTGTCAACGCCGGCGTGCCGCGATGCTCGACCTCAGCTCGCGACATCACGAGATCCGGAAGTAGCCAGACCAGAGCGGGCTTTTCCGACTGTACCTCGCGCTCCCTTCCTTCTTCAGCTATTGCAAGCGCGTGTTGCAAGAATTTTATGTGGATATTGCAAAAGTAGACTGGGATGTTGCATATATTGCAATGGCTATAAACGGATGTTCCAAATTATTCAGCTGTTTCAAACAGATGTTGCACATGTTTCGTCTAAGTGTTGCATATGTTTCACACTTATGTTGTAAGTATTTTATTTAGATGTTGCGTATGTTTCACACTTATGTTGTAAGTGTTTCATCTGGATGTTGCATATGTTTTCAACACGTGTTTCCCTCGTGTTTCAGACCTATGTTGCAAGTGTTTCAACTGTTTCAGACGTATGTTACAAATATTTCATCTAGATGTTGCAAAAATAGATCTGGTATTGCACGTGTTACAGTGGACCCTATCTGCAGCAGCCGCCTGTTGCCTGCATGTGCGTGGGTGTGGAGGGGGCGCGACCACGCGGGAAACCATGCGGGTGTAGATTGAGACAAAGCGGGCATGGGACGCGAAGCGGGCCCGAGACACGGAGCAACGTGGGAACCCACGTGAAGCAAGCGTGCGGCAAGGGCGTCCAGTCACTAGCCCCTTTACAGACGTCCTAGCCTTTCCCGTTGAGTTGCGCTATGCTACGCTACCTAGTATTTAATACTCCATCCGTTTCAAATAAATTATTTTTAGAATCACTTTAAGTCAAACTATTTAAAATTTAATTAATTTTATATAACAATAACAATATATCTAAAACCAAATAAATATGTTGTAAAAATATGTTCGGTGATTTATCTGGAAATACTAATTTAATATCATACATATTAGTATTTTATATAAATTTAACTAAATTTAAAGTAGTTTGACTTAGGACAACTTTACAATTCGATTTAATTTGGGACTAGTAGCACAATTCTTTTCAAGAATGTGCTCATATATTTCATTATTATTACTCACCTCCAACAATGCTAGCTTATATAATCGAGTTCATTAACTTTCACTATATGGAATAGAAAGAGAGAAAAGAGAGAAGGGTTAACTTTTCATGATTATTAGTGCCTCTATTTCAAATTATAAATTACTTTGACTTTTTGATATATCCATTTTGTTATGCATCTAAATAAATAATATATCTTGATATATATAGCAATATAAATGAACCAAAAAAGCCAAAGCGACTTATAATTTCGAACGGAGGAAGTACCTTTTATTTGGTTATCATCTTTTTTTCATTGAGCAACATATAAAAGCTACTTCCTCTGTTCCAAATTATAAAATATTTTGCCTTTATATATATATATACACTATGTCCAGATACATAATAAAACCATTATATCTAGAAAACCAAAATGCTTATAATTTGGAAAAGTGGGGAGCATTTTTTATTAAGAGATGAATGTGATACATAGGCATTAGAGCTAGCAAGTAGCTCCAATTGTTGGAGGTGTAAGATTGATGAAATCGTCCTTGCACGAGAGAATCGTTCATATCAACACTTATTGAAGAAAATAAAGATTTAACTGAGTACTATATATATCCTAATCCTTTGTGAAATTAACAATTATCATAATAAACCATTGGATGTAATAATGATTAAAAAACTCAGCTCAAATCAGTATCAATAATATCGTGCTCGCTCCTCTTCAGCACCTTTTTTTCTTTCAGGTTTTGCAAAACCTAATAAGTCAACTAAAACATATCCAAACTGTTCCGTATTTAATTGCGAACGGTTCCTATAGGTCGTGTCCTTGCGTCCATTGCTAGCTGAGATGGTGAAACGTCTCCCAGTTTTGTTTGCCAAACCATTGAGCTCAGACAAATTCTGTTGTACAACTGTTGTTACATGCTCACGATCTTTCTCCCCAAAAATAGAAGAAATAAAATTCACAAGAAGAAGATAGACGTCGCGAACAGTTCAACATCCAAGCTGGGCTACCCCATCTGCCCATAGATAATGTTGAGTCACGCTAGCTTAACTAGAACATTATGGGGCTATTACTCCTCTCCTCTGCGAAACAAGCCAGAATATTGACTGGCATTTGACAATGCCTTTACTTTTTTTATCGGAATGACAACGCCTTTACTTGTTCTAACAGAAATCCAGCAAGTTCAAACAAATCAAAATGGTATTCTTGGAAGCATGGTATCACTAGTAGACAGGTGAGTTTTAATCCGGGTTGGGAAACCCCCTTTAGCCCCGGTTTCCCAACCAGAATTGTGGATCCGGGACTAAAGGTCCAGAATTTGAGTCCCGGGTCACGCAACCGGGATTAAAACTCATCCTCAGGACTAAAAAATAATTTAAATCCTGCAAACCTCTCCTTTTACGTGTGTGAGATTCAAACTCAGGACCTCTTGCCTTGCGCGTAGCTTCCTTACCAACTCAACTGCACACCACATGTGACAATATTCTGGGCGCTCCCCTTTTGAATTCACCCATGAGAGACCTTTAGTCCCTGGTGGGAGACCTTTAATCCGGGTTAATGACTCCAATCGGAACTAAAGGTTGGAGGACTAACACCAACCAGGACTAAAGGGTAGTCTTTAGTCCCGTTGGTGTACCAACCGGGACTAAAAGTCCTTGCTGCAAAAGCCTGCTAAGGGATTCTAGTCCCGGTTCGTTGTTCCAACAAGGAGGAAATCTCTTATTAGTCCCGGGCCAAATTCTGGGCGGGACTAAAAGCCAAGATCGAAAGTCTGTTCTCTACTAATGTATTCGTTGTTATACTGATACAAGAGCCCTGTCACCCATCCCTCGCACATGGAATGTTTTTTTTCTCAAATACACAAAAAGGTGTGCGCATCATTATCATTAAGGAAAGTTTGAACATACAAATTACGCGCTTTGAGCATCCTAGGTGGTCTAGAGTTACAACAGAAAGCCAGATCTCAGGTCGTGTCCTTGCGTCCATTGCAGCTGTGAGACTCTAGTCCACAAGTCAGGAAGAGTTCTCTTAGTGTTTCGATGTTATAAGTGCTTGACCAGGCGTTGAAGAGCTCTTTGTAGGCTTTCTCTTGCCGATGTGCTTGATATTGAAAGCCTCTTGGCCATACCCATACACTCCATGATTAGGACTTCACCTCGCTTGGACGCTGGCACTGAAGAGAGGCTCTGTGCTTCTAGGCACTTGCTTTCACAGGGAGCACCGGGTGGTTAGTGGCTGCCATATGCTTGGGAGGTTTGTTGTATGAGCGGAGGGTCCGCGTTGTGAAGCATTTGCTCGATGAAGCTATTCATGCACCTAGCGGGGAAGTTGTTGTCCTCAGTCGGGTGGTCGTCCCTTGGTGGCGTACGCACGTGCGCATAACCAAGGATAGGGCCCGCGCCAAAGTCTAGTGGGAAGGGCTCTTGCGGAGTGGGTACTGGGGGCTGCTCGTGGCTACAATCTTCATTGGGGAAGTTTCTACATGGCAACCAAAGCTCTCTGCTTGACCAACGGAAGCGGAACAATATTATTTCTTTTAACGCATTGAACAATTTTATATATAAGTTTCTCCTCCCTCCGTCCCGTACTAATATAAAGGATGTAAGTTCGTTACACGTAAAACTATGGTAATTTTGACCACGTTTTATAGAGAAGATGTTAGCATCTATGATATAAAAGAGGTAATTTAAGAAACCACATTTGACAATGTATCTTACTATATTAATTTGATATTGTAAATATTATTGTTCTTTTCAATAAACAGAGTAAAGTCTAGGCTAGATCAACTTAGGATAATTCAAAATCCTGTACATTTCAGGATGGTGGGAATAATTTAAGAAAAAAATGTTCTAGCAGTAGAAACAATTGTTCAATTTTGCTTTTGGTACACAGCAGGGAGCGTGCAACACTTCTTCCGCAATTTTTCTGTTCATGTTCCAATTTAGATCGGGGCTATTTATCTCTCCCCTCAAAATCAACTACTCCCTCTATTTTAAATTATAAGTCGTTCTAACTTTTTCTAATTCATTATTTTGCTATATACGTTTAGATACGTAGAAAAAACAATATATTAATTTAAAAAATAAAACATCTTATAATTTAGAACGTAGAAAGCACCAAATTAAAGAGGAGAAGCTGGTGTAGCCCGACATGCATCTCCTGTAAACAGGGGCAGAGCTACAAGGTGGTCCCTGTGAGCCGCGGACCACCCTACGCTCAAGCCCAACCAAGGCCATGGTCTTTGGACGTCTATGCCTCTATGGCGCTCTATCTGCTGCTCGCCCTTCGCGGCTTCGCGAATCGCAATATCACAGTGCCGCCGCCACGCCATTTCATATTCCCATATTTCCGTGCTGGTGCAGATGCCCCTTCCTTCTCGTGTTCTTCCGTCGGTGTGGCTTCCGTGCGCCGACGCCGTGACGGCAGCAGCAGCGGATGCGGGCTGCGTGGCCATCGCCCATCGGCGAGACGATAGCCGACTGCGAGCTCTGAGCAAGCAGCAACCTAGCCCAGGCCTGAGCAGCTAAGCCAACCAACCTGCTGCCTTAATTCCTTACTCACGTTTCTCCTTTTCCTTGGGCAAAATAGGAGACACATCAAGCATTGTTGGCGGCTGATGATCGGCGATGAGCACAGAGAGCAAAAGTGCACTAAGAGACACAGGGTATGCAAAAATTGGTTTAGATTCTAGATTTGTAGGGTGTTAGATTAGTAGAGGAGTTTTTGTGCAAGGTCCAATTATTTACTCTTATTTTAATTGTAGGATCTTTTTTATGCAACATGAATGGTAAATGGGAATATATATAATTGCCTTGCAATTGAGTGAAGAAGAGATAATCAATACTTTTATGGTTGTTATAAAATGGAGGCCTAACCAGAAGTAATAACGTACTATTCTTAAGCTATTATGGGCATGTAATATTTTAATTCTACATTAAGCAATCTAGACTCATCTATTTTATGACATTTGTATGTCCTCTTTAGTTTAATCGTATTGCATTTTGTAATTTATTGTATACTTATTTATCAAGATGTTACAATTATAGCGCGGTTAAAAAAATTTCAATTATTGGACCACCCTGGCTTCAAATCCTAGCTACGCCACTGCCTGTAAACGAACCTGCTTACTGCCTGCGTGCTGCAACTAAAAGTGCTCCGATTTTGAGTCGTGACTAAAAAGGAGATGCGACCGAAAGATTTTATTTTATTATTTTATTTCCATTCATATATGTCGAGTCTGCATGCGAGACTGTTGTAGATCAGGGATAAGCAGGCAGGGTACATACATGCTTTACTCCGAGTCTCAGATCAGATCAGCATAGTTTGATGTCGTGGCCGCCGTCCATCCAGCCCTTTCGCCGCCATAATAGCGTTTGCACGGTTTGTGCGCCGCGCCGCGCCGACTGACTGTTGTTCCTATGCAGTACAGATCCGGAACACGACAGAATATTGATGGGAATCTGCCATCTGCTTGTTCAAACGACTACTAGCTCAAACACGAAATCCAGCAACTAGGATTCAGTTCAAGAAATCGATTAACAAATAATGTGATGAAGCCGAAACGACGACACTTCAACTGACGAGGGAAAACAAACCATGGACACATCATCAGTCTGTTACAGCATATATCATTTGGAGAGTTAGACAGTATAGATCGATAGTAACTTATGGTTTACAATTGCAATCCCTGCCATGACAGTAAATTACATATAACAGAAGACCAAGTCAAAACAAATAAAATGAAACACAGTATTCTTGGGAAGCATAGCATTCGTGGTTACGCTGATAGCGAGGCCACCCACCCCTCACGCATGGAACATTTTTATTGAACGAGGAACATTAGGTTTTCTTTACGCATAGAATAGTTTTATTTATCTATAATTAAGTTTCCCCTTCCTCCGTTCTGAAATGATATAAAGGATTTAAGTTTATCATACACCAATCTATCCTAAATTGAACCAGACTTAAAAGAGAAGATATTAACATCTATCTACCACATCAAAAAGGTGAATTATGAAGCTACTTCATAATGTATTTAATAAGGCTCATTTGATGTTATAATCAACTTCCAGAGAGGAGAAATTTCACCCTATTTCTCTTCTTTTTCTATACTAAGCAAACCTTGACCACAGCTGGACAGCCCCGATGCATCTCCTGTAAACAAACCTCCAGAAAGTTTCAACTTCCAGAGAGAGAAGCTTCACCCTATTTCTTCTCTGTACTTAGCGAAACTTGACAACAGCTGAACAGCCCCCCATGCATCTCCTATAAACAAACCTCAGTGCCTTCGTGCTGCAGCCAACGTATACCATAGTGTAAAGTGCTCCGATTTGAGTCGACTGATTTAAAAAGGAGATGCGAGGAACCATCATTTCCCCTTTCTTGTTGGAACAAAGCAAGATAGGCGTTGAGATTGTGCCATTGTGCTGACTGGTTAGAGAATATTATGAAAAATCCCCTCCATGTCCAGCACTTTGCATATGTTGAAGTGGACAGGTGAAAGCGACTGAAAGATTTAATTTGTTCCAGGTGAAACCAACAGAACGCAGAAGAAATCATACGAAGCCATCCACCACTTGTATCTTAATTATTTTTCATTCATATGTCGCGGACAGATGTGAGTCAGTCTGCAATTCTGCATCAGACATAAGCAGGGTACATACATACTCTTGCTCCGAGTCCGAGTCTCAGACCAGCATAGATCTCGATCACTTGTCGCCATGGAGGAGGAACAGCATGCAGAAGCCACCGAGCACGGTGGCGGCGGCCATGACCCACGCCGTGACCGCGAAGGCCAGCGGCATGAGCGCACCAATCTTCCAGGTGAAGGCGGCGGTGAGCGTGGCGGTGAGGAGCCACACGGCGAGCATGGCCCGGCCCCGCGCCGCGGACCCTGGCGGCGTGCGCTCGAAGTGGCGGAGGGACAGGAACAGGAGGAGCAGGTTGAGGTGGGAGAGGCCGACAAAGGCGAGGTCGTGGCCGCCGCCGCGGCGGAGGCGGAGGCAGAGCCCGAGGTTGAGCCCGAGGGCGACGAGGATCCCCACGGTGGCCAAGGGCAGGCGGCGGCCGCGGGCGGGTGCCTGCGCCGCCGGATCCGGGTGGGGATCAGAGGAGGGTTTCGGCAGATTGGCGGCCATGGTTGCGGTTCAAGATGGCAACGGGTACGTACCCGACGGGTAGTGCTCACCGTACCCGTACCCGCACCCGCAAAATTTTACCCGTCGGGTTACCCGTACCCGCATGCGGGTAAAAGAATAGTTCCATACCCGTACCCGTCGGGTAATTCTCACCCGACGAGTAACCCGTACCCGATAGCATACCCGAAAATTACCTAAAAATATCAAATAGTCACATGCAAAAATAAATCATTCTAAGTTTCCAACAAGTTACAAACATGCTAACAAATATTATTAGCATCATTACAACAAAGATAATCTACTAGAAATATAGTGGATGTCCCAATGGACCAAATTCATGACTTATATGCGCTAAAATAACTGAGGTTGGCTAGTTATTTCTGCGGGTATGTCTTACCCGCGGGTATGCGGATATGGGTAGTATACACCCGCACCCGTACCCGCATACCCGATGGGTATAGGATTTTGTCCAATAACATACCCACGGGTAGAAAATTCATTCCATACCCGCCTCTTTATCAGGTAATACCTGTCAGATACTCGGATTTCGGGTACCCGTTGCCATCTCTGATCGCGGTTGCAGCCGGTGGTGACTGGACTGGGCAGATGCGACTTGAAAGGAGTCACGTTGACACGTTGTAGCAGAAGGACGGGCCGGGGGTAGAAGGGTCTGGGATGGTTCCCCGACTGGTCAATAGCCATTGGCTCTAGTCATGTCTAGTCACGTGACTTTTGACTTTTTCAATATTATAAATACTAGTATTTTTTCCGCGGTATGACTCAGACACTCATAACGGACGCACACTCAACCTTATGAATGCACGCACGTAAATCATGCCCTTATGATCATCTTCAAAGACTGGTCTAATGAATCCTCGAGATTGACGAAATCACCATAGGTGTCTCGCTATCGATAGGAACATCGCCTACTGTTGAAAACACAAATACTGTTAAATCCTAAAATATTCAGTCTCATGAGAGTCAAACCCGGGACCTCAGGTGCTACTGATGCTCTAGGCTACATGCCCTTTCGCATAACGCACAACACTTACAATTGATTTGGTGCTAGAAGCTATAAAGAGAAACTTACGCTTCTATTAATAATAAAGTGTGCTCATGGAGCTTGGTACATTTGATACAGAGGAAAGTATTATGCCAAGAGCACGTATGAATCACTTTATCAAAATTTAAATTAAATTTCTTTTGCAGTGTTCTCTTTTTCTTGAGCCTGTTTTCAAACTAGGAAAACAAGGGACTGCAGTAGCAAATGCAAATAATGTGTCACGGAGAAGAATCCTAGCAATAATAATTATTTTTTCTTACTTTTAAAATGGTATTGACATATTGGTAAATAACTTCCATTGTGCTTTCTCTAGCGTGTGATAACACCAGGAAAACACTACAGAAAGTTCATCTGAGTCTGAATCTTCCCAAGCGTTCTCCTTCCTCTCACAAAAGTTGAGTTTTAATATCTTTTGCAGGATATATATACTCTGAAATAATCAAATTCAAGGACTGCAACTATTACCATCGAGGAAACAACTAAGGAACTAGACATGTTGCCGGTTCAATGGATCAATGTATTTAAACACACGCTAAATAAAAAGCAACTCCATTCGTCAAGTAAGTTACCTACACATAAATGTCAAATTTGTTGCAACCAACCAAAAGAAAAGCGATTTCAAGATTTTCGTCGGTTTACATTCACGACCCATTAAACTTGAAAAATGTTTTAACCCCTACTTGTGGTACACTTCCATCTTTATTTTATCTCATGCACTTGCAGCATCAACTTCTGGTTCCTCGCCTATATCAATTGATCTCAGTGCTGCAAAATAAACCAAATATTATAAATAAAATCTGCTAACCTACAAATTGATATGCCATAATGAACATTTATTACCAACCAACCACATGTTCCTCCAAATTGCAACTAAATAGCTAACAAAACAACAATAACCTATGATCTCAGCCCCACCTGTTCACAACTTGCCCAAATCATTCAGAGAAGATTGACTTGGACCTCTAGAGAAACACCTATTTTGTGTGTATCCCACATATTATCCATAAAATTCTGTGTTATTACATTCAACTATCAAGGATAGAAATGTGCAACATTAAACATAGGCACATGGCATACATCTATGTGTAGTGTCACAACTTTAGTGTGTTTTTCAGCGTAAAATTTTTGACACCTTGCCGTAGGTCTAATAGGTGAATAAATTCCTAGGTATGAGTAGCTACTGTCACGGATAGTATATAGCCAAAATAAAAGTTATAGTTAGGCGTAACATAGGTATACATCTTACTTTCATAAATCCACTGGACTCATGTAGTATCATGATACTATCCATATTTTCATGTCCTAGTGAAAATTTACATGTTCCAAACTTTGACAAATCATAAACAAAGCAAAGTCGTACCTGGAGTGCAGAAGCTCACATAGGGAACAACAATGTTGACACCATATCCATCACATGGATCATTGAATACCTTCTTTGCTTGGCCTGATTTTAGATCAAAACTAAATATGCCATCATCTGTCCCCACAAAAAAGATTCCAGCGCCATGCGCAAATGCAATATAATTAGAAAAGATGGAGCGACCATTCACAGGGAGCACCTTCTCAAGCTCAATGACTTTAATTTGTGCCCATTCCAAGTCTCCGTTGGGATTCAACTCTGATGACCAGAGGGTGAGTTTTGCAGCTTCATCCAATCTTGCAACTCCCAACTCACCATTCTCCATTTCCATGAGGGCAGTAGAACACTCACCGAGCTTAATAGGTAGATGAAGCACATATGTTTCCCTTGTTTCCATATCATAACTAAGAATTCGACTACCATCATCAGTCGAAAAGTGGAGTGTATTCCCCACAAGTGCAGGGGATGTTGCATCAACATCGCACTCAGGTGCAAGAGCTGGATTGCTCCAGGAGCCAACCTCTGATGAGTAGATGTGCAAGGAGGACATATGCTCAGGCTCAATGCCGAGGCCCAAGGAGATCACCTTGAATGGTTTGTTGTGACAGTCTAGGTGGTTGCAAGAGCCACTAGTTGTGGCCCCGCAAAGCACAGTTGCATACCAAGCAAGCTGTTCGCCGATCTCCAGTTGTGGTAGATCCCATTGCTCGTCTATGGTTGGGTCCCAGACGGTGAGAACGGTATCTTCATCCTCCATAACATTCCTTTCGAGGAGGACGCGGCTGTGGCGGGCATCGAGCACGATGCACTACAGAGGGTGGCTTGGGGAAGGCGGAAAGAAGAGGTTGGAAAGAATTGGGCACTTTCAATGTTGCAAAAGAAGCCAAGCATTGGTGGCTTACAGTGAAATTTTCGGAATTCGTGGCGGAATCGGGGGTTGCAGATGAAGCGGCCCCAGGACTTGCAGACGAGGGCGGCATCGACGAGACTTGCAGGATCCGTTGGCGGGAGGCGGAGGAGGGACTCCTCGATCAGCTCATCAATCATAGCAGGCGTCGCCGCCATGGTGATGGGCAGGATACGGACTCTAGCGGGCGACGCGGATCTAGGGTTGGGTCGGGGGAGAAGACATGAATCGAGATTTTGGGGACTAGGGAGAGATGAATGACAGTGGGGTTGGGGGAGGGGGATATTTAATTATTTTCTATTTTTCATTGACACTCGCTAGTTTTACTATAGCTCTTACAAATTTACCATTGTAGGAAGAAAGTGCCATAACTTAATACCTTTTTTGTCCAAATGGCTTTCACCTTTTATAGCACCACTAGAAGTTAGCATCGCCTGCTGCAGTGTGCTAAGTAATGCTCAAACATTCTCTTTCATCTTTTTTATCACTCAAGGAACACGTTGTGAAAGGCCTAATGTGGTTGGGAGAAGTGGGTGAAGAATGCCATGACCTGTGGAGCTTTGGGGTGAAATAGTTCCTATGCTCACCCTTCCGCCCCCACGGCCATAGGACGTTCAACGATATGCCTGACCACAGGACGAATGACCTTGGGTTCTTGCCTTTCTTTTTTTATAAAATGAAACAATCACAATGATTTTTGTTTGGTGTTGTCTTTTCTTAGCATCTATTTGAGACAAAAATTCATTCAGGGTTAGTCCTGAGCGGCTGAGCCCAACCCAACCTTGGTTCCAGCTTTGCCTGTTTGTCGTGCACGTATATGGCTCAACCTAGTGGCATGTCTCTCGCCGGCAGCCCCGGCATCATTGCACTCTTCGGGCTCCAGCTTCTCAACCCCAATGACAATGTTTTCAGATCGGACGACTAATCGCGATTAATCGTGATTAGTCGTCCTTATCGTAAATAGGTGTTCGATAATGGCCCTCGATTAGTTTTTTTTTATCAGAAAACTTATCGTCCGATAAATGACGACTAATCGTGATTAGTCGTCCGATAAGGCTAGCTGGACGATAAGTTGGGCCAGTACAGGACTACAGGTACATGATGTAGATAGAATTCGGCCCACCTTTGGCTGGCCCATTAGGGTTAGAAGAAGAGGAGTGAGTGAATCAGTCATCAGTCATCAGTGAAACACCAGATCAATCATCAGTGAAGACAAGGCTGCAACACCAGATCAGCCACAAGGTGCAAGTGCAACAGATGCAGAAATAGAGGACCAGGAAGGGATGGAGGACCAGGAAGGGGAGGAAGAGGAAGACTTAGGCGGACCTGCAAGAAATGATGGAGATGAAGACTTCGATGTGGACGCAGATTTACTTTTCTAATGGCTCAATTGCTGATTCTATGAATCAGTGGATTGGATGCTCAGAACTATTTCCATTTCAGATTTAAGAACTTGTTAAGTTTAATTATGTTATGTACTATTGTAATGTACTGTTGTGAAGTGTGCAGTGTGCACGACTTCACGGTGCTGAACTGCTGTTAGTCTTTATTTGTTAAATTTGTGTACTTCGATAAGTTGTTTTGCCTTGCTCTACTGTCTAGTGTGAAAACATCTAAGGATCACTTTTGTACCTTGTGTAGTTAGATTCCACTTGGAAAAGCACAAACATAACTAGAAACCTCGTGAGATCAACATTATAAGCAAGGTTCTAGTACCACTTTGAAAAAACATGAAGCAAGAAAAATCTAACTACTTTCTATTTATGCTAGTACCTCAATATACCATTCAAATTATACTAGCAAGTCACCACACAAGCAAAGTATCGGAGAAAAAGAAATGCATAACTATGCATCATACATATGAAGTGCACATGTAGATGCAACATTCATGTTTAAGAGCTTGCTCCCCCTACTTGTGTGCTCGAAAATTTTAGTTGATCCCCTTCTTTTATCAATTCTCCCCTTTAGGTTTTATCTTTGTGAACAACATTGTTCTCCCCCTTTGTGCTTCTCCCCCCTTTGAGTTCTATCTTTGTGAACAATAATTTCTCCCCCTTTGGCACCAATGACCACAAGGGACTAATTTTAGATAGATTATCATGTTGAATTATGAGGTGGGGATCAAGTTTGTGATTCAACCTAGATTGCTTGCATAAATAAAATGCTTCGGTTTGATCCAAGGGCAAGCTTCTTCACCCCTCACTAGAAGGGTTATCATGCACCATGTTGAAGCAAATATTTAGATAAGTTTTCTAGATTAAACACTTAGGATCACAAGCTACTTAAATAAGTTATATGCTACCACTTGATCATCAAGTCATGGAAACAATAGTGGCACCATATAAACTTCAAATTCATTTGATTTTCATGAAAGAGCATAGAACATGTAAATTATGACTAGATGCACTAAACAAGTCCTTAGCATAGAATGTATGACATGTCAACCAATTGTACCTTGGGGCTCGAAGGAGAGGCATGTCATATATGGGGTGCATCAACTCATGTTGGAGAAGTCAAGTATGTTCAACTCATTCTTTAGCTTGTGAAATCTCTTCTCATCAAGTGGCTTGGTGAATAGATCGGCTAATTGATCTTCGGTGCCCACACTCTCAATAGCAATGTCACCCTTTTGTTGATGATCTCTAATGAAATGATGACGGACATCAATATGCTTTGTTCTTTGATGTTGAATCGGATTGTTGGTTAGCTTCACGGCACTTTCATTGTCACATAGCAATGGCACATTCTTTAAATTGATTCCAAAATCCTTCAATGTTGCCTTCATCCACAAGATTTGTGCACAACAACTACCCGCGGTGATGTATTCGGCTTCGGCGGTAGATAGTGCAATACTATTTTGTTTATTGGATGACCATGAGATAAGTGATCTTCCCAACAATTGACAAGTCCCGGAGGTGCTCTTTCTCTCCACTTTGTCACCGGCATAGTCAGAATCCGAATATCCAACTAGCTCAAAGCTTGCACCTTTGAGATATCATAATCCTCATATGCTACATACAACTTAGACATAGAATTAGTACTTAGACATTGTCATTAATTACCAACACCAAACATAGGACTTTCACGGGCGCGCGCGCGGGGCCTCCGGCGGCCGGCCGGGCGCGCACGACCGGGCGAGCTGAGACCGCGGCCTCGGACAGCGGCGCGGGTGGCGGCGCGGCCACACGCGGCGGTGTGCGGGCGTGCGCGCGGCCACATGAGTACGACTAATTGGTCCGACTAGCCGATCAGACCGATCAGACCGACTAATCGACCCTGATCGACGACTAATCGCGATTAGTCGTCTGATCGGTGGTCATGCGACTAGCCTCGATAATACGATCTGAAAACATTGCCAATGATGCAGCGAGTGGGATTTGCAATGCATCATATACTGCTAGTACTTCTGTTTTTGCTTGGCCCAAATTCTAATTAGAGGAACCATATGTTTTGGAATTCGTTCATATTCTGGCAAATTTGAGGACCGTTGATTGCATCAGTTCATGTTTGGCGAATTTGGGTGAGAACGACCATTAAGTTTTGAAGAACAAATTTTGGATCACCTGACATACTACCTCCAATCTAATCACCTCCATTCCAGTTTAAAATTGAACTAACCAACATCCTATATCCTATATTTGGGAGACAATTTCACAAATCAACACCCATGTATAGTGTATAGATGTTTGGCTGTACTTACAGCCATATCAATGCCGCAAACAGCCGTTTCAACTTTTCTCAATGCTTTCTGCCAGCGAAATACTCAGGAGTCAAGATGTCAGTACTCATTCTTATAGTACTTTAATTGCAAATTCCCATTAACTTAACATAGAAGATCATATACATTTCAGGGCTAAAATCCAGGAAATGCACATAGATTAGCTGATGCAGGGCCGGTGTAGCCAGATTACAGACAAGGCCAATGGACAGGCTAACCAATTTAGGAGGTAAGATACCTTTAAGAAAACACATAACCCAACGGCCAACAAATCAAGACTAGATTAAATTAACCAATGCTAAATAATTTCACATCATAAATCTTATACTAGTTTCCATTTCACCGATAAGCCTATATATCATCACTTTAAGCTTCTGATGCACTTGAAGCACTCGTACTTGGCGACTCACCTTCAGAGGCTGCTGCTGCTCCCAATGCTGCAGAAATACACAAATTGTAAAGATAACATCAGCTTGTTAAGAACCAATTTCCCCACAATCAGTATTTTGCCTCTAACCACACAAAACAGGCAAACAACAATAATTTGTTATCCACAGCTGTCAGGCAACAGCCACACTTTATCACTAAAAGAATTTGAATGAGAACTTGAGAAAGAAACACCTCT
>JAIWYO010006115.1:0-22606 GCA_020631735.1 Saccharum officinarum | reverse complement strand
ACTCATAGATCCTCAAGTTGTGAAAATTCCTATTGGTGTTTTTGGTTCAGCAGTGTCCATCTTGGGCATCCAACCGTTGGTAATCAGCAACTAAATGAGAGATGGCATCAAAGACAATCTGATACTCTATCCAGTGTGGAAGTTAGAGCTAGGGGCCATTCAGCTATGATAGTGCAGCCTGCTCTGGAAAATCACAGCAGAAATGGAGTTGCACAGAAGGGTCCTCGCATAGCTAATGTTGTACATAGATTCAAGCTCTGTTGAACCTATAGAAATTGGTGTTGTGCTATCTGGAAGTTGTGGTCCTCAAGTCAAAGCAATCTTCCCCAAAAGGTTTGTTTTGGCAGATGATATACCTCTAGACATCTTGAGCATTATTATGATATCAGGGTGAACACTTCTGGATTTTATCATGCTATTGAATGTTTCCTTATTGTTATCTGCTTATCTGAATACCTTTATTCAGAGATTTGAATTTCATCTGCAGTTTGTTCCATATTTTGCTATGTTCTTTTAACGTGTTTTCCCTTTGCAAATGCAGGGTTTAAGAGCAGAGTAAAATACTTCAGTGTTGTAGATCCAGTACAAATGACATACTACATATCTGAAATATTGGATGCTGGACAGCAGGGACCTCTTTTTATGGTAAATTTTCGTTTTTATGCCTTCCGTATATTTATACATATCCGTTCTTCAGTGTCTTGATATTTATTGCATTTACAGGTGACTGTAGAAAACTGTCCTGGCGAAATTTTCATAAACATCTCTCCTACCAAGTGCTGGAACATGGTTCGTGAAAGGCTCAATATGGAAATAAGGAGGCAGATCAATATGGGAAGAGCTAACCTTCCTACACTACAGCCTCCAGGATCAGTTGATGGTCATGAAATGTTCGGGTTGTTAACACCAGCAATAGTTCAGGTGTGGCATTAATGCTTGGCATTCACTTGACATTCTATGCAACACACTCTTACACATGATGGAAATGCTCTTTTATGGTTCTAATTGACATTTTTTTGGAATTTAACGGCAGGCAATTGAGGCTCGGACAGAGATCACGTCTGTACAGAGTACTGGCGATCAAGGTCCCATGTTACAACTGAGAATCGAGACAATCAGAATATGCCACCTCAGGATCCATTGCTTATTGCACTGAGGGGGCTCTTCCAGCGGGCTAATTGTGATGAACTGCGAGCACTACGCAGTTTACTGATGAGCAACAGAACCCTGGATGACAGTTCTAGGCAGCAGGCTTGCCAAATCCTCGATGAGGAGATTGCAAAGCAATGGCACTGACCAGCGTAAATACAGGCTGTTGTACTAAACCAATTGTAGTTGGCATGAATTTTTTTTGACGGGATCAAGCAGTTTTTAACTCTTAAGGCTTGCTTCTTCCGTTGCCCTTGTGCCCATTCTTTTCATTCTTGTGACCATACCCAATTCTGTAAGAATTGCTACCTTATTGAGTGATATAGGTGCCTCATCTACTACTATCGTGTTGCAAATTATGATCCTTATTTTTTTTTCTTGATCAGTTATTGCAAGTGGTATCAACAAGCATGAGGCTACAGCTGCATCACCTGCAAGGAAGTCAAAAGTAAGAAGCACATTCATTTGTAATGATATCATAATGTTCTTTATTCCCATTTCATTGTGGTTCCTCAATATTTCTGAAATAGTTGTGGCTGACTATTATGTTACCAAATGACAAGGGTGAGCAACTTATTATAAGATGTAGCTGGGTCATCATATTCCTTTGTTCTTGAAATCTGTTAACCATGCATGCTTGTCTGATGTAAACCACCCTTAGATTCTGGATACTCGGTCATTATTGATATTATTCCAGAAGTTGTATTCTTTGTGGAGCAAACAATGATTTATATGTATTCACTTGGCATGCATGGTGTAACTTTAACTGTGTTTCATATTAAATGTATCAGCATTCCATGCCTGTGCCAACTTCCTTTTAACAAACAATATACCCAATTCTTCTGAAGGACTGATATGTATCATTCCTTGTTCTACCATATGGAGACTAGCCGATGAACAGTGACAATTTTGGCTGCAGCGCATTTTTATGTAATTTGCAAAATTAATGGCTATTTTCATCTGCAATCAGTAGAGCAATTTTCCTTGTAGTTTTCAATAGAATAGAGAAAAAAATGTATTTTCGTTTATGCATTCTTTGCATTTTGCATAGAAGTGGTATACTGTATGTTTAGATGTATCGTCATGCACTAGCACACACTCCCTCTAGAATAAATCAATTCCTAGAGTTATCTTAAGCCGAACTTTTTTTAAAGTTTGACCTGATTTTATAGAAAAGAACACAAGAGTTATGAAACCAAATTGTTATCATTAGATACAACAATAACAACAACATAGTCTTTTGTCCCAAGCAAGTTGGGGTAGGCTAGAGATGAAACCCAAAAGAGACGAGAAACAGGGAGACACATAAAGGGCACAAGACAAAAAAAAAGGTCACGGTTCAGGCACGTTGATTGCCAATCTCCAAGCGCTCCTGTCCATAGCTAAATCCTTGGAGATATTCCACTCCTTAAGATCTCTCTTAACGGACTCGTCCCAAGTTAGTTTAGGTCGACCTCTACCGCTCTTTACATTATCGGTCCTCTTTAGAACTCCACTACGCACCGGCGCCTTAGGAGGCCTCCATTGGATATGTCCAAACCATCTCAACCGATGTTGAATCAATTTCTCCTCAATTGGTGCCACCCCAACCCTATCCCAAATATCGTCGTTCCGGACTCTATCCCTCATTGTGTGCCCACAACACCAACGCAACCAATTGTTATCATTAGATACACCAATATATATGTCATAAACATCTGTGCTCTTTTATATAAATCCGGCAAAATATAAAAAAAAGTTCGACTCAAGACAATTCTAGGAATTGATTTATTTAGAGATGGAGTATAATGGTTCCTGTTGATTTCTAAGAAATGAAGGCTTCAATGGTCCACTGCCAAAATAAGTAATTTCTACCTTTCTAGGTCTTATATATAACACATAGATGGTAGATGTCACATCGATCTGTAAAGCCTCCCCCTTCCCCTCCTAAGGCCACGTTTAGATGCTGAAAAAATTTTAAATTGATGAATAGTACCACTTTCGTCTTATTTGACAAATATTATCCAATCGTAGACCAACTAGGCTCAAAAGATTCATCTCGTGATTTCCAACTAAACTGTGTAATTAGTTATTTTTTTACCTACATTTAATACTCCATGCAAGCGGCTAAAAATTGATGTGATGGAGAGAGAGTGAAAAATCTTGAAATTTGGATGACATCTAAACGAGGCCTAAGTTGTTTCTTTCAGAGTACTAGCTGACCTGTCCAAATAGGGATAGCATGGTAGATTCATACAAATATGTAACCTGGTATAAGTTCAATTGGAGGCAATTGAACTTATACCAGTTCAATTGCCTCCAATTGAACTTATACCGACAATGAGTCATGAGCTAGACGAGTGTGCATAGGTCCAGTCCGGAGTCCCAGTCAGCAAAGGTTGAGCTGGGCCTTTGAGAAGTTCCTTATGAATGGATGACGATTATACAGAGCTATACTGAGGTAATGAGAAAGTATACTTATGCATGTGATTGACATGCGGAATGTAAATTGAGGCCAAAAGAATTGAAGATACTGAAAATGAGTCTGAGGTAACATAATTTCTGAATTTGAGCTGTTGCTTTTGCCTTGATATGTGATATATCGTTCTGTCACGGACTCGATCTTCAATTCCAGCAGGTAACACGGACACAATAAATCATCTCTGTTTTCCTCAAGCACCTGTCAGTACTGTTAAAGGGGGAAAATGCATAAATTCATTTCTTCCATTTATGGGAGAGCAGAAAAAGGAAATGCTGGTTGTGGAGACACTGCATGTTGAGGTGTTTCCGTGTTTGCTATTCAACAATGGTAATGCATGTCATCTGGAACACTGGACAACCGATGGCTTTAGCTAAAAGGCATCATGAGTTCTGTATCTTCTGATGGGCAATATTGAACTCGGAACGACATTTTAATTCAAGTGTTTATGTGCTGCACAAATGGCCAAGCCAAAGTTGATGATTACTCAAAGGTTATCAAACAGATCAAAGTAAAAAATGGAGAACACAGCAGTGAACTAAACATTGTGCAGCAACCTATAGCTGCTACTCTCTCCATTCCAAATCGTAAGTCATTTTGGTTTTTCTAGGTATATTGATTTGCTATGCACCTAGATTTACACTATGACTGATACAAACCAAAAATACATTAGTAAAAACTATGAATCTAGACAAATTAAAACAGACTTATAGTTTGGAATGAAGGGAGTGTAAACAGTCAGACCTATGATTAGTTCTGGGCATTGAACAATCCTTGACTTGGCTGCCATCTCTTCACACGCCTTGTCAAATGTAGAGTTGTAGACATCATTGGCAATTTCTTCTTGGTTTTCCGCCAGGTTGCAGTGTCGTTCACACCTCCTTCTCCTTGTATAAAATAAAACTTGGCGCAAGGCATGCCACCCTTTTCTTACTAAATTGGCAGCCTCATGAATAATTCTGAACTGAAAGCTGTGGGAAGAAATTACATTGCTTTTCTACTCTTTCCACCCGGTGCTCACGTGCACCATTTGCTCATACACTAGGAGCTTGTAGTCTTTGAGAGATTCCGCATGTGGAGAGGTCACTGAGCATGTATATGAAACGAGACGTGTGACCAGCGACTTTTTGGCTGGAAACACGATAGTGAAGATGGCGGGGAGCAGTATGGGAGAACATCACGGAGGCTCACTTGCACAGGCAAAGGACCGTGGGCTATCCATAGAGTAACCTAACCGAGAGCTTGGCCTTCACGTGGGCATCCCTGCGAGGGGATCCAACGAGAATTAGGCGGAAAACTGAGCTTCTCGATACCTCGAGAAAAAAATCAATGTCATCAACAGGAGTTTGTTTCCCTATCTCATTTAAGCTTCTGCACTTTACATGCTTGTGTGCCTACATTTGTAGTTTAGCTTGTTAGGCTACCATAGGATTGAAATCTAGGTTGCATAACTCTTTTCCGATTAAGATAGCAACATACTTAGCAAAATTTTAGTACACATATAGATAGATATCTTGCATAGCTTTTGATAAGTAGAATTAGAGGCCAAGTAGTTTTAGAAAGCCTGATTTATCTCCCCACTACCCATAGGTGTTACGGTTCCTACACACGTATAAAGGGGAGATGTTTTCTCAATCTAGTGAAGCACATATCCCTTATATACTGCAATTCACTTTTCTCAATCTCCTACTTTAGATTTCAGAAAAGGGAATCTAGTGGAGATGCTATAACTCATGAACTCTTTTATTATGTTTTATATATAGGCATGCGCACATAGCAATTATCAATCCAAAGCTAGACTAAATATTGTTATAGATATGCAACAATTATCAATCCAAAGCTAGGTACGAATGATCGATGGCATGTCATTTATCACTGAAACATGAAGCTTTTTGTTTCCTTTTTTTTGGGAATTGAAACATGGAGTTGTTGACCAAAGACTTTGCATTTCTTTTCCCACACAGTTAAATGATCCAGTGGCTTAGAGCATCTCCAGCAGACTACCTAAACCCACTACCTATCCTATATTTGGGTAGTGGATGCAAAAAAACCCACTCCAGCAGGCTACCTACTTGTACCCACTTTTGTTGGCCCAACAAATCCCCCCTCCCACTACCCACATCCGATGGCCCAACAAACCAGCCTACCTGTTTTTCCTTCCTCTCTCTCCTCCCCACGCCTACTCTTTCTTCGCCGAGCACTCGATCCGCCGCAGGGGAGCCTCCACGCCGCCGCAGGGGAGCCACCGGAGGCTAGCGCGGCTAGCCCTGGCACCGGCCATCTCTCCGGCGCCCCTCCTCCACTACCCCGACCATCTCCTGGTGCTCCTCGGTGGCTCTGCAAGGGCAGCGAGGGAGGAAGCGCGGGCTTCCCCGACGCGGGCTTCGTCGGCGTGGCCACCTTCCCCCGACGTGGCTCACCGGCGCGGCCACCTTCCCCCGACGCGGCTTGCCGGCGCGACCGCATTCCCTCGGCGCGGCGGCCTTCCCCGACACGGCTCACCGGCACGACAGCCTTCTCCTGGCGTGGCCGCCTTCCCCCGACGTGGCTCACCGGCGCGGGCGTCTTCCCCATGCGCGGCTGCCTTCCCCCGGCGCGGGCACGGCGGAACCCTGCTTTCTGCTCTCTGCTTCTGTGACCACAACGAAGGAGATGACATGCAGGTCCCACATGTCATTAACTGGTGGAATGAATTTGGGAGCCATGTTTTAGGTAGTACTGCTGGAGTTGGGAGCAAAATATAGGTAGTAGAAAAAATGATGGCTACCTAAATAGAGAAATAGATAGTCTAGAATAGGTAGTACTGCTGGAGATGCTGCTTCCGAGTGCAGGACAGCTGCACGGCGATCGCTCCTACGTGTTTGGCTTCTTCCGTTGGACCCTGGTCCATGTCTATATCAAACTTGCGTAATTGGTTCTAGTTCTAGCAAGTTACCCTCCCTGCGTGGTGTATCATGGACAGTTGGACCTATCTGAAAATGAGCAGTCCTCGTATGGTTGGACAAGTCACAAGTTCCACTTGCATGTTTTCGCGACGGGCCTAAGTGGGTCAGATTGGTCCATCCATTTTCATTGTACTACCAGTCAATTTATCTATTCCTATCTTCTTTTCAGCTGGTTATGTTTGTTATGGTGGAATCTGCTCATCCGGGTTCAAGTCCTCGACTTATCACAAGTGTTTGTATTTTTCTAGATTTATTCCAGAATCTAACGACGTTGTTCTTTTAGTGGTAGGCGACGTTTCCGTCGATAGCGAGACGCCTGTGGTGACTTCGTCCATCTAGAGATGTACCGGCACAGTCTTTCAGAGGTGCTCATAGGGGTAGAGTTTGCATATATGTATTCATATAGGGGTGAGTATGTGTGTGTTGAGCGTCTGCGTCTATACTTGTGTAATTCGCAAAAAAAATATTAATAACGGTAATGCTACGTGTCTTACGTCCGGTACAAGCAAATCGTCGGACACTCCTGCAGTCCCATCGCATTATTGCTTGCGCTTTTACCCTGCCGCTTGCTCTGCTCGTGAGTTTATTAAAAAAAATCACCCATCCTTATCCCTTCCACTTCCTTCTCCCCTATCGCAGCGCTTTGCGGCTGTCTCGTTCTGGACGCGGATGCGCACTCCCCTCCCTGCTGCCGCGCACCCCATCTGCCGCCGCTCGCTCGCACTCCTCGCACCTCTCGCCCCCTCATGTCAGGCATGCCACCCGCTCCCTCTCGTCGCGTGTGTTGGTGTTGGTGGTGCTCGCTTTGCTAGTTGCGCGCGCCGCTTGCCCGGTCGACCCAAACCTGGTGCTAGTGGTGGTGGTGCTCGCACGCGCCGCTGGTGCTGGATGCTAGTGGTACTCACGCGCCACCACTCGCCCGGCTCCCACCCTGATAGCCAGAATTGACCGGCACAGGCGCTCTCCCTCCTCTATGTTGCAAATATATGTTTTAAGTGTTTCAAACGTTTCAGAGGTATGTTGCAGTTGTTTCGTATAGATGTTGCAAAAATAGATCGGGGATGTTGCACATGTTGTATATGTTGCAAGTGCTTCAGAGACATGTTCTAAGAGTTTGTTCAAAATGTTTCATCCCTGTTGTAGACATATGTTGCAAGCGCTTTGAACTGGATGTTTCATATGTTTCACACATATGTTACAAGTGTTCTAAATGTTTCATCTGTTCCAGTCTTCTGTTGCAACAAGTGTTTTTATGTTGTAAGTTGTAAGTGTTATATCTGGATGTTGTATATGTCTTCACACGTATGTTGTAAGTGTATGTTTTATCTGTTTCAGTTTCAGACGTATGTTGCATTTAAGTGTTTCATGTTGCATGTGTTTCATGTTGTTCAGAGAGTCAGGCGACGCAGGGGAGTGATGGTGGCACGACACGGGGGCTGGGGAATGGTGCGCTGTGAGCTGGCAATCGGCGGACGTGGCGCGTGGTGTGCGGCGCGCTAGGGGCCGGCAATCTGGGGCATGACGGGGCGGAGTGCACCTGCAGGGCGGGGCGAAAGGATGGGGGCAGAGGGCGCAGATAGGTCCGGGGTGAATCGAAGTGGACAGGGAGGATTGCGAGCGAGTTGTACGGACGCGATGACGGCGCAATGCACATGCGGGCAGGGCGAATTAGCGAACGGGGACAGGCTATACAGGCACGCGCGGGAAACGGCCGTCCGACGAAATCCTATCCCGTCGGACGTCTGGGCGCCCGCACGTCCCTATTAATAAAGAGCGAAAGGTCTCGGTCCTTTGTTGCTCACAACCGTCTGATGGGTCATACGGACTCAATCTTTTTCATTTTTGTATAAGCTAGAGTAGCGTATATAAACACTGTGCCGAATCCTATTTCAAAATGAGTTGAAATATGCAGTGTTTTCGTAGTCTGCCACTCTCTCTTATACCCATACAAGTCAAGTGTTCAGGCATGGTGCAAAGTTTGATCTAAAACAAAACAGGGTGTGTTTAGTTCCCTGGAAAAGGGTGAAAAATATACTGTAGCACGTTTTGGCTTTATTTGGTAAATAGTGTCCAACCATTGACTAATTAGGTTCAAAACGTTCGTCTCGCAAAGTACAACCAAGTTGTACAATTAGTTTTTAATTTCATCTACATTTAGTACTCCATGCATGTATCGCAAGTTTGATGTGACGGGGAATTTTTTTTTGCATAGTGCCTTTTTTTGGAGGAACTAAACACAGCCGTATACATACAAGTTACAGCAGCATACGTCTAGGCATAGCAGAAAGTTCGATTCATAGATGAATTGAAATACATGGCATAATTGCTAAATAAATCTCCAAGCCGTGAGTCATCTAGATAACCACGCAACCAAGTTGAACGTCCGTCGCAACTCAGAATATGTTACTCATAATAAAAACTGACGATGCACTTCAATTATCTTAGTATAAAATTTCAAAACGACCTAAGGAGTACGAAGCTAACGACTAATTGAGGTGATGAGTAAGTTTTCAATCCACCGGTTTGCATTCCTAGGCCCGTTTAGACCTTGTTTGGATTGTATCGGATTCTCTTTAATCTACATGTGTTGAGGTGAATTAGGATGGAATTTAGTTTAAGTTCCACTTCAATACACCCCAATACGTATAGATCGATGCGAATCCAACTACATCCAAACAAGCTCTGTGGATTAAAATGAATACGTACGCATTCAAACAAGACCTTAGAGATTACAAAGGATTGCTACTCATTTTAAATTAAAACGAGGACGTTTTCACCCATTGGCGGGGTTTTTTTTTGGTTGATTTGCTATTGTTGTCGTCGCCGTTTTGATCCTTTGGTTTATTGTAAACTTTATCGTATTCAGCCCGAGCTACTTCTTTCAATATAATCGACAACTCTGTTCTTTGATTCGTTTTTTAAAAGATAAAATGAGGAGGATGTGTCAATAATTTATTGACCTACATTAGGAATATAGCGCGGTCGTTCTGAAACTTATTATAGAAGAATACACGGCGAATATTATGGAGACTAGTTTACCTAACTCGAATCTCTGTTAACTGGACCAGACGGCATCAGACAAGTATGGTGGCCACTTGCAACTTTCGTGTGGTTACGGACCGAACCATGATTGTGTGGTGATAGTGTGGCTGCTTGCCTTATCCACGTTAGATATGTGTGTTAACCTAGACTTCTGACTAAGAGCAAGTATAATAGTAGTGAAAGGATCAAGATGCCCAAGAGGGGGTGAATTGGGCTTTTCTAAAAATTAATTGCAAGAATTAAATCCTACAAGCCAAACTTCACCTCTAGTGCCTACAAGTGTTCCTTGTGTTTCTACCGATAAAAGTTTTGCACCCTAAGTTTCAATCCTAGACTAGCATGTCAATTCTAGGAAAGTAAACAAGCAATAAAAGTAATGCACGAAAGTAAATGCTTGAAAGTAAGCGTTAGGAACACGGCGATATTTTGCCGAGGTATCGGAGAGTCGCCACTCCCCACTAGTCCTCGTTGGAGCACCCGCACAAGGGTGTAGCTCCCCCTTGATCCACGCAAGGATCAAGTGCTCTCTACGGGTTGATTCTTCGACACTCCGTCGCGGCGAATCACCCAAAACCGCTCACAACTTGAGTTGGGTCACCCACAATCTCGTCGGATGATCACCGAACTCCCAATCACCACCAAACCGTCTAGGTGATGGCGATCACCAAGAGTAACAAGCTAGAACTCTCACTTGACCACAACAAGCCTAATGAGAAAATGGATGCACACTTGCTAGACTCTTGTCACTAGAGAGGATTCTCAAACTTTGATTCGCAAATCTCTATCCTCACTAGGGCTCTTGCACTCCCTTGCACTTCAAAGGTGTTTCTCAGCTGAATAAATGAGCAAGAGACCTCTAAAAGAGGTGGTGGGGATGTATTTATACACCCCACAGTCGAAACGAACCGTTACCTGCCAAATCAGCAGAACGCGGGGTGACCGGACGCGCCGGTCTAAGTGACCGGACGCGCCGGTCGCTCGTAACGGTCGAAAACCGAAACATGTGCTGAGTGACCGGACGCGCTAATCCGTGATGACCGGACGCGCCGGTCTGAGATGACCGGACACGCCGATCAGGGATGATCGGACGCGTCCGATCATGCAAGAGCTCTCTGGAAAACTGACCTGACGCACGACCGCGTCCGATCATAGGTGACCGGACGCGTCAGGTCACCACGGGACCTTACTGGAACATGACCGGACGCGCCGATCATTTTCACAGTCGCGTCCGATTACGCTGTTTACTCTCTGGAACACGTGTCAGACTGACCATCGCGTCCGGTCCTCTCAAGGACCGCGTCCGGTCAGTCAGCTGAAAACGCAGTGAAGATTTAGTACTGACCGGACGCGTCCGGTCATGACCAGGACCGCGTCCGGTCATATGTAAACGGCTCAAACGTCTTCTAAACGCGATGCAACTTGAACCAAGTTACTTCTAACTGAACTCTGAGCTTTTCTCGAGCTACCTAGTGCTAAGTTTGACAAGTGTGCACCACACCTAAACACAAGACTCACCTAGGTCAAGCTACTTGCTCATGCCCCTCTTTATAGTACGGTCAAAGGAAGAAACAAAGATCCTAACGACTATTCCAGATGTATCTCAACACCTTGACATCCGGAACTAACCGTCCTTAATCTTATCATTAATCCTTTGAAAACCGAAACGATTTCCATCAAGGGACATGAATACCATATTGCCCAAAGCAGTTATCATCTTCATGACCTAACTTACCAATGTTTCTGCAAAACACACGTTAGTCATGGTAATTATGTGTTGTCATTAATTGCCGAAACCAACACCGGGGCCTAGATGCTTTCAATCTCCCCCTTTTTGGTGATTGATGACAACACTTAGATTCAGAAGATATGAGTTGAGATTTTCGATCATGCTTGGTTTACATAAGCATAAAGCTGTCAGCACAAGGGGTTAGTCAATGCTTATGTGTTCCAAGCCAACTGAGTGTACTTATAAGATAAGACATGAAGAGTTAGTACACATAAAAATATAGCTCATATGAAATCAGAGTAAGGCACGAAAGCACAACCTTATGAGCTAAACATCATTTAGTGACATAAAACAAAACATAGTCTCACAAACTCATTGTCACACAATGCAGGGCGAGAAAAGTAAATATGATGCATGAAAGTAGCACACACGAAAAATAAAACCCTCTAACACAACTCTCCCTGAATCTATGATCTCTCTCCCCCTTTGGCATCAACCGCAAAAAACCAATCTAGGGATCTGACGGGGGAACAGACGGAGTCGAGTCGGGTTCCAAGGAGCGCGGAGTAATCACAAACTGAGAAGTGTCTTCCTCGGACTCGGAGCTATCAGGCTGACCATCTGAAGAAGCACGTGGCTGTGAAGCGGTCTGGGTCTGATCAACAGGAACAGGTACTGACGAAGTAGCAACAAGTGGAGCAGTCTCTATGACCTGAGCCTGAAGTGAGCCAATAGCTGGGGGATCTGTCGAGGCAACGGACGAAGGAACTATCTCTGTAGTGTCCGTCCCTGTCATAGGAGGAATCGCTGCCTCTGAAGCTGACAACCCTGATGAAGTAGCAAAAGTAGTGTGCGAGGGCGTCGGCTGACCAGTCAACTCGCTATATGTGGCACTAAGATCAATGAAAGGTGTGCCGGTCAACAGGTGAGGGCGAGGCTGGTCTGAAGGAGTAAACCCCGTCTGAATAGGTATGTAGTTCGGGGACTGGAACGACTGAGGGACCTGCAGCTGTGGAGAGGTGAACTGAAGGCTCGGCTGTTCCTGACTCGAAGGTCCACTAGACTGTAAGGCTGAAGTCAGGACAGATGCAGGTGGGGGAACCCCAACTGTGACTAGGTGACGCAGAAGATCCAAGTACTGCTGCTGGCTAGCTGTACTCTGTCGCTGCATCTCATACTGCTGACGCTGCATCTCGACTTGTTGGCACTGTATCTCAAGCTGCTGTCTCTGGATCTCGTCCTGTCGAGCTTGTATCTCTGCAAACGCGGCAGCTGTGTCCTGAGCCTATCTCTGTAGCTGAAGCTCTTATCACTCATGTGCCTGGGTCAGCCTCTCAAGAATGACCACCATGGCTGGGTCTGAGCGGGAGGCTAAACCAGAGCCACCGGCCTCGTGGTCGTGAGGCCGAGGAGACCGATACCTGGGGATGGGCTGATAATCCTCGTCAGTGCTGTCAGAGGCCTAATCCTCAGCTATATCAGCGGGCTGAGCATCTAGATCTGTAAGCTCTGCCTCAACAAGACCCTGTACGGTCGCGTTCTGCTCAGCCGCTGTCTCAGGCACCTCAGGTCTCTCTCTGTCCTGGCACAGAGGCCTGCTCTCTCGTAACTGAAGCCCATAGCTGACGAATATCATACTTAGGAAACACAGTGGTAGTATCAGATATCTCAGCGCTAATCTCTGAAGGCAGCTCAAGTGCAGATCTGATTATGAAGCAAATCCAATGAGCATAGGGCAGCTGACGGTGTCCCTTGAAGCCCTCTGCCAGGGTGTCTTCCATCTCACTAATCATAAGATCCCAAATGTCAAAAGGTGTCTGTGAGAGGAGGTGGTGAACAACCCATAGCTACATCCTGGTCAATCCCTCTCTGTAACCAAGCCTGGGAAAAAGAGTACGCCTAACAATAGCATCCAGAACTCGGGCAAGTGGTGTCAAACTGGCAGGTGTGCGACGAGACCCTTCGCCAAAAGGCTCACGGAAGCAGGGTCGGATCAGATCTGTAGGTGGCACAGCATCGCCATGAGGGCGTCTAGGTGGAGCTTGCTGACCAAAACAGAGCTGGTGGATCTTCGTGTCTGAAGCTGGGAGTCTAAGAATCTCCTACACTCTTGTGCTGTACAGTCTGCGGTCGTGGCCTCGGAATGCAAAGTGTATGAACTCATGGGCTGGATCAATCCATAGTGAAGCATAGAACTCCCTAACCCAAGTGCCACAGTATGCACCTGTCCGTCCAAGAAAATCTGACAAGCCTGGTAGAAAGGACAGGTATGGACGAAGCTGCTCACCCACTACCTCAACCAGTGACTCAATGCGACAAACCCTCTATGGTCGAAAGGCAATGCCACGTCAACATAAGCTCTGTAAAAATCCTCCTGTAGAGGAGTATAAAAGCCCTCTGAAGCTCTGGAGTCCCTCTGAGGTGGGAACCACCGGCTGACCTCAACAAATCTCAAACCTTGCACCTGACGTGCAGTAGCACCTCTCAAGTCAAAGTGCTCGACAGGGGGTGAACCTCTAACCCTGGGAGGTGGACGTCCTCCACGACGCTGGCCCACTGGCCTAGGAGTCACCTGAGCTCGTGTGCGTGTGGAGCGGCGACGCTGTGGAGTCTGAGCTGGCTGCTCCTCTGTCCCCTCTGGAGCCTCTGCAGGTGGATCAACTGACATAGCATCTGCATCCATTGTCACCTCTGTGCTCTCAGTGGTCTCAGTAGTCTCTGTACCAAGCTGTCGACCTTCAAGATGAAAGCGCCGGTCGCCAATGCGTATACCACTGCTCCTGCCACCCCTCTCTGCTGCATCAGCTGCATCTGCCACTGTCTGAGCTATCTCTGCATCAGTAAGAGTCTTCTTCTTCTTTCTAGCCATGATCTTGATACGCTTTCCACGCGCAACCTCAGACATATGAGGAGGACTGTCGTCCCCGTCACTAGGAGCATCACCAGCATTCTTGCAACGAACCATGCTGTCACACTGTCGAGAAACCTCTGAAAGATGGTGTACTGACACTCGAGAGGCTTGGCCTCAAACCGTATCCGTAGGCTTGGCCTCAGATTCAACAACTGAACAGCAGTCACCCCGACACACCGACAAACTCGCTGAAAAGACGAAATAGATGGATCTACTATAAGCAACATATATGATCTAAAAGGTACGAAACCCTAGAGATAGCAAGCATAAGATAAGATGTGAAACGAAACGCGATGGCTACCTCAGATCGATGAGAAAACAGTGATGAGGTGAGATGACCTAGGTCGCGAGACTTCCCGAAGCACCGGACGAGCGCTCGGAGAGAAGACGTCGCGCGAAGAAAATTTCGACGTCAAACGAAGGAGACGTCGCAGCGCGAACCCTAGGGTTAGGGCAACGCGCGATGGCCGAAGACCGAGGATGGTCGCGAGGGAAGGCCGGGGCCTACCGGAGGGGGCATAGGTGGTGGAGGGCGCGGCTCATGGCGGCAGCAGCACACAGCGGTGGCGGTGGCGCAGGCGCGGCAGAGGCGGTGGCGCGGGCGCGACAGAGGCGGCGCTTCGCGGTGAGGGCGGAGCTGCGGGCCGAGCGGTGCTCGTGCGGGTCACCGGAGAAGAAGGAGACGGCAGGGCGCGGTGGTGATCTCCGGCGAGCGGCTATGGCGAGCTTCCGGCGAGTTAGGGCAGGGAGGCGGCGGAATCACGAGGAAGAAACGGCGGCGGATGAGGAAAAAAAGAAAGAACGCGAAAGTTTATATGAGGGGTTAGATCCGCTCGTCACGCGATGACCGGACGCGGTGGTCAATATGACCAGACGCGGTGGAGGCAGCGTCCGGTCACATTCCAGTAAGCTCCTAGAATGACCGGACGCGTCCGATTATCCACGATCGGACGCTGACAACGTCCGGTTTTGATTTGCCCGGAAAACTGAGACGGATGACCGGACGCGGTGGTGGTTACCAGGACCGGACGCGGTGGTCAACAGGGGCGCGTCCGGTGCAGCGTCCGGTCACTAGATCAGGAGTCGGTCTTCTGGATGACCGGACGCGCTGGTGGTCGCCAAGACCGGACGCGGTGGTGAAGCATCACTGCGTCCGGTGCAGCGTCCGGTCTAGCGTCCGGTCACAGTTTTTCGCCCTTCTTCATTCCGAACTGCGACACGACTTCTCCCAATCAGGTTCCAATTCAAAGAGACACAAATAAACACCAATTGGAACATGATATGAGTGACCTCACTCAAACCCTCAAGTTTCTCAAAATAGTTTGCCTTAGGCTAATATTATTTTTAGGAAAATAGGCAACAAACACCCGAGGAGCAACGTATGGCCATGCAATAGAGTTTTTGAACTCTTGGGAGCGTCAAAATGCTCTCTCTACCCTTGGACGAACACAGAGGTTGCTCAAAGCTTAACCGAAAAGAAATGACAAAGAAACAACCATGCAAATGCAATGCAAAACAAGTAAGTAAAGCTAGGTTGCTTGTCAAGTTTGATCCACGGTTAGGCTTCTTCACTCCTCCAAAGGAGGGTTATCGTAACCGTGTTAGCCATGCCCTAGATGCATTGCGGGTAATTAAACATGACATATAATACAATGCAATGCAAGGGACAACACAAGCTCATTTTTTAAAGTTACTAGAGTCAAGCACATTGAGTTCACTTCTTAACCTATAAAAGGTAGCTTCATCCAAAGGTTTAGTGAAGATATCCGCTAATTGATTTTCGCTTCTTACACCTTCTAGTGATATGTCATTTTTAGCAACGTGATCTCTTAGAAAGTGGTGGCGGATATCAATGTGCTTGGTGCGAGAGTGTTGTACCGGATTATTTGCAATTTTAACCGCACTTTCATTGTCATATAAAAGCGGCACCTTTTCAAGAACAACTCCATAGTCTAGGAGGGTTTGTTTCATGTATAAGATTTGTGCACAACAAGCCCCGCGGCAATGTATTCCGCCTCGGCGGTGGACAAAGCCACACTATTTTGCTTTTTAGATGACCAAGATACTAAGGATCTCCCAAGCAAATGGCATCCTCCGGATGTGCTTTTTCTATCAATTTTGCAACCGGCATAATCCGAATCGGAGTAGCCAACTAGTTGGAATCTAGCTCCTTTGGGGTACCAAAGTCCAATGCTTGGGGTATACTTAAGATATCTTAGAATTCTTTTTACGACACTTAGGTGAGGTTCTTTAGGGCACGCTTGAAAGTGGGCACACATGCACACACTAAACATGATGTCGGGCCTAGATGCGGTAAGGTACAACAATCTACCAATCATAGAGCGGTAAAGAGTTTGATCGATTGGTTTATCTCCCTCATCTAGGTCGAGATGTCCATTAGTTGGCATTGGGGTCTTGATTGGCTTGCATTCTTCCATCTTGAATCTTTTGAGAAGATCCTTGATATACTTTTCTTGAGAGATAAAAATCCCTTCTCTCATTTGCTTGACTTGAAACCCAAGGAAGAATGTTAGCTCACTAATCATTGACATCTCGAACTCTTTTGACATCAATTCACTAAATTCTTTGCAATAGTCTTCATTTGTTGACCCGAAGATGATATCATCAACATAGACTTGACAAATGAAGATCTCTTCATTAAATTTCTTGGTGAATAGTGTGGTGTCAACCTTCCCAATAGTGAAGCCCTTCTCAATGAGGAAATCCCGGAGGCGCTCATACCACGCTCTAGGGGCTTGCTTGAGCCCATATAGCGCCTTAGACAACCTATAAACATGATTAGGATATCTAGGGTCTTCAAACCCAGGAGGTTGTTCAACAAAGACTAGTTCATTTATAAAGCCATTTAAGAATGCACTTTTCACATCCATTTGATATAGTTTCATATCATGATGTGATGCATATGCAAGAAGGATACGAATGGCTTCAAGTCTTGCAACGGGTGCAAAAGTCTCTCCAAAATCAAGACCTTCAACTTGAGAGAACCCTTTTGCTACTAGTCTTGCCTTGTTTCTTACCACTACCCCTTGATCATCTTGCTTGTTGCGGAACACCCACTTGGTTCTAATGACTCTTGCACCTTTTGGATGCTCTTCAAGTGTCCATACTTGATTGCGGGCGAAGTTGTTCAATTCTTCATGCATGGCATTCACCCAATCCGGATCTTGAAGAGCTTCTTCTACATTCTTTGGTTCAAGGCAAGAGACAAAAGAGTGATGTTCAACAAAAGAATTAAATTTTTGAGATCGAGTCATTACACCCTTTGTAGGACTCCCTATGATGAGATCTTGTGGATGTGCTTGAAGTAGGGTGAGTTTCTTGATCAACCATTTGAGAAGTAGGATGGGGAGCATCAACATCTTGTGCTTGTGTCTCGGCTTGATGATGAGAGACATGGGTGTCTTCATTTTCAACTCTCTCATTCTTGTCATCATCTTGAGGCACATATGATGAAGATGGTGGATTGACAATTTGTACATCATCTTCATAATCTTTAGGCTTGATGTCACCCACCGGCATGTTCTTCATGGCCTCCCTCAATGGTTCATCACCTACATCATCACAATTCTCAATTGCTCCTTGGGAGCCGTTAGATTCATCAAATTCCACATCATATGTTTCTTCAACCAAACCGGTGGCATGGTTAAATACTCTATATGCTTTGGACTTTGATGAGTAGCCAACAAGAAAACCAATATCACAACGTCTTTGGAACTTCCCTAGGTGTTGACGCTTCTTGTAGATGTAGCATTTGCAACCAAACACCCGGAAGAATGAGACGTCCGGCTTCTTCCCATTTAGCAACTCATAAGGGGTCTTGCAAAGGAACTTTTGTAGGAAGAGGCGATTTGAAGCATAGCATGCAGTATTGATTGTCTTGGCCCACAATTTTTCTGGTGTATTGTACTCATCTAGCATTGTTCTTGCAAGAGTGATCAAGGTCCGGTTCTTTCTCTCAACTACACCATTTTGTTGAGGAGTGTAGGTTGATGACACTTCATGCTTGATTCCAATTTCATCACAATAGGCTTCAATGTTGGTGTTGTCAAACTCTTTTCCATTGTCACTTCTAATCTTCTTTATCTTGACTTCAAATTCATTTTGAGCTCTCTTTGCAAACTTCTTGAAGCAACTTGCCACTTTGGATTTGTCATGAAGGAAGAAAGTCCAAGTGTATCTTGAGAAGTCATCCACAATCACAAGACAATAAAGATTTTCACCCAAACTCTTGTAAGTTGTAGGCCAAACAAATCCATGTGTAGAAGTTCTAGTACTCTTGATGTTGACATGTAGGCTTTGGTTGGATGAGTGTTTGCAACTTGTTTTGCCGGCTTGACATGCACTACAAGGTTTGTCCTTCTCAAACTTTACATCCTTCAAACCTCTCACTAATTCTTTCTTCAATAGCTTGTTGAGAGTGTTCATTCCAACATGAGCAAGCCTCCTATGCCAAAGCCATCCAAGTGTAGTCTTGGTGAACAAACATGTCATAAGTTTGCATCTTTAGAGGTGAAGTCAACTAGATAAAGATTGTTGTATCTAAAGCCCTTGAAAATCACTTGCTTGTCATCTATCTTTGTAACTACCACTTCATTTGGAGTGAACAAGCATTGGTAGCCAAGATCACATAGTTGCCCAATGGATAGTAAGTTGAAACTCAATGAAGTAACATAGAGCACATTTGAGAGAGAATGATCATTTGATTTTGCAACCTTGCCTATACCCTTGACTTTGCTCTTTGAATTGTCCCCAAATGTGATCTTGTCTTGACATACCCCATCCTCTTCAAGTGAGGTGAACATACGAGGATCACCGGTCATATATTGTGTGCAACCACTATCAATCACCCAATGAGATCCACCGGTCTTGTAGTTCACCTACACACAAGAGATCAAGCTTTTGTTTAGGGACCCAAACTTGAGAGGGACCCTTAACTTTCTCAACTAGTGACTTGGCAACCCAAATTTTCTTTGGCCTATTCTTGTTAGGGGACCAAGAACATGACTTTCATCTTTCCACTTGAGTCCTTTCTAAGCATGTAATGAGCATTGAAGGCAAAGGGTCTAGCATGCTTGGGCAAGGGTTGTGGTGGTGGAGTTTTGCACTCATGAGCAAATGGCCTTCTTGTCCACACTCAACACATCTCTTTGGCTTGGGCTTTGTTTTGCTTGTTGTTGTTTGGCCTTGACCTTCTTCTCTTGATTTGCCAAATAACCAATGCCACTCCTATCCAATTTCATGACGGTGTTCATGAGTAGCTCACTTTGCAAATGTTGGCCTCTTGTGAACTTGCTTAGGCCAGTCTTGAGATGCTCTTTCTCTTGCTTGAGCTTCTTATTTTCTTCAATAAGTGACTCATTTGAAGCTTGCTTTTCAAGAGCCAACAACTTCTTGTTCTCAACTTTAAGCATCTCATTCTCACTCTTGAGCTTGACATACTCATCATAGTCATTTGCCTCAACCACACTCTTGCCTTTGCCGCTAGAGCCTTGCTCAAAGTTCTCAACAATCAAATCATCACATGATGTAGCTATATCAATCTTAACAATTTGGTTAGTAGCATCATGTGTCTTAAGAGCAAGCTCATTAGCAACAATAAGAGTATCATAATTGATTTTCAAGGCGGTGTATTCATCTTTTAGCAAGTTTAGCCTAGTGATGAGTTCACCATGCTTCTTCTTAATTTTATCATGTTTATCTCTAAGCTCCTTGTTAGAAGTTTTGAGCTTTTTGAGAGAAGAAGACATAGTTTCATTTTGATCTATGAGCTCATCCCTAGTCTCATGTGCACTTTTAAGCTTAGATGAGAGTGATTCATTTTCATGTTGAAGCTCATCATTTTCATTTCTAGTCCTCCTTATGATTTTAGAATACTTTATTTAACAATTTTACTAGTTCATCATAAGAGGGTGCATCATATTCATCATCACTATCACTATCATCATCATCACTATCACTATTTGTACCTTTCGATCACCCTTAGCCATAAGGCATAGATGAGTAGCGGAGAGATGATGGTGAAGGTGGCGGTGAAGGTGGTGATGAAGATGTCGGTGAAGATGATGATGGCCCAATCACAAATGCGGCGATCTTCTCTTTTTCATTATCACTTTCATCGCCGGAGGACTCACATGATGATTCAATGTCGGTGAGCCAATCACCAACAATATAAGCCTTGCCTCCCTTCTTCTTCTTGTAGAACTCTCTTTCTTGCCATCTTTCTTCTTGTATGGCTTGTTCTTTCTTTTATCATCTTCTTCATCACTTGAATCATCTTTCTTGCCCTTGTACTTGTTCTTGTACTTGTCTTTTGGAGGCTTTGGGCATTGATGAGCTAGATGGCCAAGTTCTCCACAATTGAAGCAATCCATTTCGGAGATTGGCTTCCTTTGCTACTTGTGAAGAATTTCTTCTTCTTGCCATCGAACTTGATGCCACTCTTGTTGAGCTTCTTTAGCATCTTGGTGGTCTTCCTCACCATGAGTGCAAGTGATTCATCATCAATGTCACTTTCACTTGAGCTTTCTTGCACTATCATGGCTTGGCCCTTCTTCTTTTTCTTTTCATGGCTAGCTTTGAAGGCCAAGTCTTTCTTCTTGGAAGATGATGAGCCCTCTTCCGGAGTGATGTGCATGTACATCTCATGTGCGTTGATCTTTCCCAATACTTGTGTCGGTGTTGCGCGGAGAGATCACTTTGGTGAAGTACGGTGACAATGTGTCCATACTTCTCAACGGGAAGAACACTCAAGATCCTCCTTCAACATCCGATTGACTCATTTTAGTGAGTCCAAGAGCATTGAGATCTTCTACAAGAACATTTAAACGAGTGTACATTTCGTTAGCACTTTCTTTAGGAAGCATTTCAAAAGAATTAATTTCTTTAAAGCAATATGATAGCGTTCCTCACGCTCACTCTTGGTTCCCTCATGGAGAGCACAAAGATTTTCCCACAATTCATGAGCGTTTTTGGCATTTCGCACACGGTTGAAGATATCTTTGCCTAGTGCCCGGTAGATTGCATTTTTTGCCTTTGCATTCCACCGGTCATATTTCTCCTCGTCACCACTTGGTTAGCGGATCCCTTATAGGAGGAAGCCCTTCGGTTGCGGCTCTAAGACACCCAACATCTATGGCTTCGAGGTACGCCTCCATACGAATTTTCCAATATGGAAAATCGTCTCCCTCAAAAGTGGGAGGTGGTCCTTCCCCATTAGACATCTTGCTCTAGGCGGTGAAGCCTAAATTAAGAGCAACACGGCTCCGATACCAATTGAAAGGATCAAGATGCCCAAGAGGGGGGGTGAATTGGGCTTTTCTAAAAATTAATTGCAAGAATTAAATCCTACAAGCCAAACTTCACCCCTAGTGCCTACAAGTGTTCCTTGTGTTTCTACCGATAAAAGTTTTGCACCCTAAGTTCCAATCCTAGACTAGCATGGCAATTCTAGGAAAGTAAACAAGCAATGAAAGTAATGCACGAAAGTAAATGCTTGAAAGTAAGGGTTAGGAACACGGCGATGTTTTGCCGAGGTATCGGAGAGTCGCCACTCCCCACTAGTCCTCGTTGGAGCACCCGCGCAAGGGTGTAGCTCCCCTTGATCCGCGCAAGGATCAAGTGCTCTACGGGTTGATTCTTCGACACTCCGTCGCGGTGAATCACCCAAAACCGCTCACAACTTGAGTTGGGTCACCCACAATCTCGTCGGATATGATCACCAAACTCCCAATCACCACCAAACCGTCTAGGTGATGGCGATCACCAAGAGTAACAAGCTAGAACTCTCACTTGACCACAACAAAGCCTAATGAGAAGATGGATGCACACTTGCTAGACTCTTGTCACTAGAGAGGATTCTCAAACTTTGATTCGCAAATCTCTATCCTCACTAGGGCTCTTGCACTCCCTTGCACTTCAAAGGTGTTTCTTAGCTGAACAAATGAGCAAGAGACCTCTAAAAGAGGTGGAGAGGATGTATTTATACACACCACAGTCGAAACGAACCGTTACCTGCCAAATCAGCAGAACGCGGGGTGACCGGACGCGCCGTCTAAGTGACGGACGCGCCGGTCGCTCGTAACGGTCGAAAACTGAAACCTATGCTGAGTAACCGACGCTGCGCTGATCCTTGATGACCGGACGCGCCGGTCTGAGATGACCGGACGCACCGATCAGGATGATTGACGCGTCCGATCATGCAAGAGCTCTCTGGAAAAACTGACCTGACGCTCGATGACCGCGTCCGATCATAGGTGACCGGACGCGTCAGGTCACCACGGGACCTTACTGGAACATGACCGGACGCGCCGATCATTTTCACAGTCGCGTCGATTACGCTGTTTACCCTCTGGAAC
>JAIWYO010006114.1:0-15075 GCA_020631735.1 Saccharum officinarum | reverse complement strand
AGCAGCATACGTCTAGGCATAGCAGAAAGTTCGATCATAGATGAATTGAAATACATGGCATAATTGCTAAATAAATCTCCAAGCCGTGATCATCTAGATAACCACGCAACCAAGTTGAACGTCCGTCGCAACTCAGAATATGTTACTCATAATAAAAACTGACGATGCACTTCAATTATCTTAGTATAAAATTTCAAAACGACCTAAGGAGTACGAAGCTAACGACTAATTGAGGTGATGAGTAAGTTTTTCAATCCACCGGTTTGCATTCCTAGGCCCGTTTTAGACCTGTTTGGATTGTATCGGATTTCTCTTTAATCTACATGTGTTGAGGTGAATTAGGATGGAATTTAGTTTAAGTTCCACTTCAATACACCCCAATACGTATAGATCGATGCGAATCCAACTACATCCAAACAAGCTCTGTGGATTAAAATGAATACGTACGCATTCAAACAAGACCTTAGAGATTACAAAGGATTGCTACTCATTTTAAATTAAAACGAGGACGTTTTCACCCATTGGCGGGGTTTTTTTTTGGTTGATTTGCTATTGTTGTCGTCGCCGTTTTGATCCTTTGGTTTATTGTAAACTTTATCGTATTCAGCCCGAGCTACTTCTTTCAATATAATCGACAACTCTGTTCTTTGATTCGTTTTTTAAAAAGATAAAATGAGGAGGATGTGTCAATAATTTATTGACCTACATTAGGAATATAGCGCGGTCGTTCTGAAACTTATTATAGAAGAATACACGGCGAATATTATGGAGACTAGTTTACCTAACTCGAATCTCTGTTAACTGGACCAGACGGCATCAGACAAGTATGGTGGCCACTTGCAACTTTCGTGTGGTTACGGACCGAACCATGATTGTGTGGTGATAGTGTGGCTGCTTGCCTTATCCACGTTAGATATGTGTGTTAACCTAGACTTCTGACTAAGAGCAAGTATAATAGTAGTGAAAGGATCAAGATGCCCAAGAGGGGGTGAATTGGGCTTTTCTAAAAATTAATTGCAAGAATTAAATCCTACAAGCCAAACTTCACCTCTAGTGCCTACAAGTGTTCCTTGTGTTTCTACCGATAAAAGTTTTGCACCCTAAGTTTCAATCCTAGACTAGCATGTCAATTCTAGGAAAGTAAACAAGCAATAAAAGTAATGCACGAAAGTAAATGCTTGAAAGTAAGCGTTAGGAACACGGCGATATTTTGCCGAGGTATCGGAGAGTCGCCACTCCCCACTAGTCCTCGTTGGAGCACCCGCACAAGGGTGTAGCTCCCCCTTGATCCACGCAAGGATCAAGTGCTCTCTACGGGTTGATTCTTCGACACTCCGTCGCGGCGAATCACCCAAAACCGCTCACAACTTGAGTTGGGTCACCCACAATCTCGTCGGATGATCACCGAACTCCCAATCACCACCAAACCGTCTAGGTGATGGCGATCACCAAGAGTAACAAGCTAGAACTCTCACTTGACCACAACAAGCCTAATGAGAAAATGGATGCACACTTGCTAGACTCTTGTCACTAGAGAGGATTCTCAAACTTTGATTCGCAAATCTCTATCCTCACTAGGGCTCTTGCACTCCCTTGCACTTCAAAGGTGTTTCTCAGCTGAATAAATGAGCAAGAGACCTCTAAAAGAGGTGGTGGGGATGTATTTATACACCCCACAGTCGAAACGAACCGTTACCTGCCAAATCAGCAGAACGCGGGGTGACCGGACGCGCCGGTCTAAGTGACCGGACGCGCCGGTCGCTCGTAACGGTCGAAAACCGAAACATGTGCTGAGTGACCGGACGCGCTAATCCGTGATGACCGGACGCGCCGGTCTGAGATGACCGGACACGCCGATCAGGGATGATCGGACGCGTCCGATCATGCAAGAGCTCTCTGGAAAACTGACCTGACGCACGACCGCGTCCGATCATAGGTGACCGGACGCGTCAGGTCACCACGGGACCTTACTGGAACATGACCGGACGCGCCGATCATTTTCACAGTCGCGTCCGATTACGCTGTTTACTCTCTGGAACACGTGTCAGACTGACCATCGCGTCCGGTCCTCTCAAGGACCGCGTCCGGTCAGTCAGCTGAAAACGCAGTGAAGATTTAGTACTGACCGGACGCGTCCGGTCATGACCAGGACCGCGTCCGGTCATATGTAAACGGCTCAAACGTCTTCTAAACGCGATGCAACTTGAACCAAGTTACTTCTAACTGAACTCTGAGCTTTTCTCGAGCTACCTAGTGCTAAGTTTGACAAGTGTGCACCACACCTAAACACAAGACTCACCTAGGTCAAGCTACTTGCTCATGCCCTCTTTATAGTACGGTCAAAGGAAGAAACAAAGATCCTAACGACTATTCCAGATGTATCTCAACACCTTGACATCCGGAACTAACCGTCCTTAATCTTATCATTAATCCTTTGAAAACCGAAACGATTTCCATCAAGGGACATGAATACCATATTGCCCAAAGCAGTTATCATCTTCATGACCTAACTTACCAATGTTTCTGCAAAACACACGTTAGTCATGGTAATTATGTGTTGTCATTAATTGCCGAAACCAACACCGGGGCCTAGATGCTTTCAATCTCCCCCTTTTTGGTGATTGATGACAACACTTAGATTCAGAAGATATGAGTTGAGGTTTTCGATCATGCTTGGTTTACATAAGCATAAAGCTGTCAGCACAAGGGGTTAGTCAATGCTTATGTGTTCCAAGCCAACTGAGTGTACTTATAAGATAAGACATGAAGAGTTAGTACACATAAAAATATAGCTCATATGAAATCAGAGTAAGGCACGAAAGCACAACCTTATGAGCTAAACATCATTTAGTGACATAAAACAAAACATAGTCTCACAAACTCATTGTCACACAATGCAGGGCGAGAAAAGTAAATATGATGCATGAAAGTAGCACACACGAAAAAAAAACCCTCTAACACAACTCTCCCTGAATCTATGATCTCTCTCCCCCTTTGGCATCAACCGCAAAAAACTAATCTAGGGATCTGACGGGGGAACAGACGGAGTCGAGTCGGGTTCCAAGGAGCGCGGAGTAATCACAAACTGAGAAGTGTCTTCCTCGGACTCGGAGCTATCAGGCTGACCTCTGAAGAAGCACGCGGCTGTGAAGCGGTCTGGGTCTGATCAACAGGAACAGGTACTGACGAAGTAGCAACAAGTGGAGCAGTCTCTGTGACCTGAGCCTGAAGTGAGCCAATAGCTGGGGGATCTGTCGAGGCAACGGACGAAGGAACTGTCTCTGTAGTGTCCGTCCCTGTCATAGGAGGAATCGCTGCCTCTGAAGCTGACAACCCTGATGAAGTAGCAAAAGTAGTGTGCGAGGGCGTCGGCTGACCAGTCAACTCGCTATATGTGGCACTAAGATCAATGAAAGGTGTGCCGGTCAACAGGTGAGGGCGAGGCTGGTCTGAAGGAGTAAACCCCGTCTGAATAGGCGTGTAGTTCGGGGACTGGAACGACTGAGGGACCTGCAGCTGTGGAGAGGTGAACTGAAGGCTCGGCTGTTCCTGACTCGAAGGTCCACTAGACTGTAAGGCTGAAGTCAGGACAGATGCAGGTGGGGGAACCCCAACTGTGACTAGGTGACGCAGAAGATCCAAGTACTGCTGCTGGCTAGCTGCACTCTGTCGCTGCATCTCATACTGCTGACGCTGCATCTCGACTTGTTGGCGCTGTATCTCAAGCTGCTGTCTCTGGAACTCGTCCTGTCGAGCCTGTATCTATGCAAACGCGGCAGCTGTGTCCTGAGCCTGTCTCTGTAGCTAAAGCTCCTATCGCTTCTGTGCCTGGGTCAGCTTCTCAAGAATGCCACCATGGCTGGGTCTGAGCGGGAGGCTGAACCAGAGCCACCGGCCTCGCGGTCGTGAGGCCGAGGAGACCGATACCTGGGGATGGGCTGATAATCCTCGTCAGTGCTGTCAGAGGCCTCATCCTCAGCTATATCAGCGGGCTGAGCATCTAGATCTGCAAGCTCTGCCTCAGCAAGACCCTGTACGGTCGCGTTCTGCTCAGCCGCTGTCTCAGGCACCTCAGGTCTCTCTCTGTCCTGGCACAGAGGCCTGCTCTCTCGTAACTGAAGCCCATAGCTGACGAATATCATACTCAGGAAAACAGTGGTAGTATCAGATATCTCAGCGCTAATCTCTGAAGGCAGCTCAAGTGCAGATCTGATTATGAAGCAAATCCAATGAGCATAGGGCAGCTGACGGTGTCCCTTGAAGCCCTCTGCCAGGGTGTCTTCCATCTCACTAATCATAAGATCCCAAATGTCAAAAGGTGTCTGTGAGAGGAGGTGGTGAACAACCCATAGCTGCATCCTGGTCAATCCCTCTCTGTAACCAAGCCTGGGAAAAAGAGTACGCCTGACAATAGCATCCAGAACTCGGGCAAGTGGTGTCAAACTGGCAGGTGTGCGACGAGACCCTTCGCCAAAAGGCTCACGGAAGCAGGGTCGGATCAGATCTGTAGGTGGCACAGTATCGCCATGAGGGCGTCTAGGTGGAGCTTGCTGACCAAAACAGAGCTAGTGGATCTTCGTGTCTGAAGCTAGGAGTCTGAGAATCTCCCGCACTCTTGTGCTGTACAGTCTGCGGTCGCGGCCTCGGAATGCAAAGTGTATGAACTCATGGGCTGGATCAATCCATAGTGAAGCATAGAACTCCCTAACCCAAGTGCCGCAGTATGCACCTGTCCGTCCAAGAAAATCTGACAAGCCTGGTAGAAAGGACAGGTGCGGACGAAGCTGCTCACCCACTACCTCAACAAGTGACTCAATGCGACAGACCCTCTATGGTCGAAAGGCAATGCCACTGTCAACATAAGCTCTGTAAAAATCCTCCTGTAGAGGAGTATAAAAGCCCTCTGAAGCTCTGGAGTCCCTCTGAGGTGGGAACCACCGGCTGACCTCAACAAATCTCAAACCTTGCACCTGACGTGCAGTAGCACCTCTCAAGTCAAAGTGCTCGACAGGGGGTGAACCTCTAACCCTGGGAGGTGGACGTCCTCCACGACGCTGGCCCTCTGGCCTAGGAGTCACCTGAGCACGTGTGCGTGTGGGGCGGCGACGCTGTGGAGTCTGAGTTGGCTGCTCCTCTATCCCCTATGGAGCCTCTGCAGGTGGATCAACTGACATAGCATCTGCATCCATTGTCACCTCTGTGCTCTCAGTGGTCTCAGTAGTCTCTGTACCAAGCTGTCGACCTTCAAGATGAAAGCGACGGTCGCCAATGCGTATACCACTGCTCCTGCCACCCCTCTCTGCTGCATCAGCTGCATCTACCACTGCCTGAGCTATCTCTGCATCAGTAAGAGTCTTCTTCTTCTTTCTGGCCATGATCTTGATACGCTTTCCACGCGCAACCTCAGACATACGAGGAGGACTGTCGTCCCCGTCACTAGGAGCACCACCAGCATTCTTGCAACGAACCATGCTGTCACACTGTCGAGAAACCTCTGAAAGATGGTGTACTGACACTCGAGAGGCTTGGCCTCAAACCGTATCCGCAGGCTTGGCCTCGGATTCAACAACTGAACAGCAGTCACCCCGACACACCGACAAACTCGCTGAAAAGACGGAATAGATGGATCTACTATAAGCAACATATATGATCTAAAAGGTACGAAACCCTAGAGATAGCAAGCATAAGATAAGATGTGAAACGAAACGCGATGGCTACCTCGGATTGACGAGAAAACGGTGATGAGGTGAGATGACCTAGGTCGCGAGACTTCCCGAAGCACCGGACGAGCGCTCGGAGAGAAGACGTCGCGCGAAGAAAATTTCGACGTCAAACGAAGGAGACGTCGCAGCGCGAACCCTAGGGTTAGGGCAACGCGCGATGGCCGAAGACCGAGGATGGTCGCGAGGGAAGGCCGGGGCCTACCGGAGGGGGCATAGGTGGTGGAGGGCGCGGCTCATGGCGGCAGCAGCACACAGCGGTGGCGGTGGCGCAGGCGCGGCAGAGGCGGTGGCGCGGGCGCGACAGAGGCGGCGCTTCGCGGTGAGGGCGGAGCTGCGGGCCGAGCGGTGCTCGTGCGGGTCACCGGAGAAGAAGGAGACGGCAGGGCGCGGTGGTGATCTCCGGCGAGCGGCTATGGCGAGCTTCCCGGCGAGTTAGGGCAGGGAGGCGGCGGAATCGCGAGGAAGAAACGGCGGCAGATGAGGAAAAAGAAAGAATGCGAAAGTTTATATGAGGGGTTAGATCCGCTCGTCACACGATGACCGGACGCGGTGGTCGATATGACCGGACGCGGTGGAGGCAGCGTCCGGTCACATTCCAGTAAGCTCCTGGAATGACCGGACGCGTCCGATTATCCACGATCGGACGCTGACAGCGTCCGGTTTTGATTTGCCCGGAAAACTGAGACGGATGACCGGACGCGGTGGTGGTTACCAGGACCGGACGCGGTGGTCAACAGGGGCGCGTCCGGTGCAGCGTCCGGTCACTAGATCAGGAGTTGGTCTTCTGGATGACCGGACGCGCTGGTGGTCGCCGGGACCGGACGCGGTGGTGAAGCATCACTGCGTCCGGTGCAGCGTCCGGTCCAGCGTCCGGTCACAGTTTTTCGCCCTTCTTCATTCCGAACTTCGACGCGACTTCTCCCAATCAGGTTCCAATTCAAAGAGACACAAATAAACACCAATTGGAACATGATATGAGTGACCTCACTCAAACCCTCAAGTTTCTCAAAATAGTTTGCCTTAGGCTAATATTATTTTTAGGAAAATAGGCAACAAACACCCGAGGAGCAACGTATGGCCATGCAATAGAGTTTTTGAACCTTGGGAGCGTCAAAATGCTCTCTCTACCCATGGACGAACACAGAGGTTGCTCAAAGCTTAACCGAAAAGAAACGACAAAGCAACAACCATGCAAATGCAATGCAAAACAAGTAAGTAAAGCTAGGTTGCTTGTCAAGTTTGATCCACGGTTAGGCTTCTTCACTCCTCCAAAGGAGGGTTATCGTAACCGTGTTAGCCAAGCCCTAGATGCATTGCGGGTAATTAAACATGACATATAATACAATGCAATGCAAGGGACAACACAAGCTCATTTTTTAAAGTTACTAGAGTCAAGCACATTGAGTTCACTTCTCAACCTACAAAAGGTAGCTTCATCCAAAGGTTTAGTGAAGATATCCGCTAATTGATTTTCACTTCTTACACCTTCTAGTGATATGTCATTTTTAGCAACGTGATCTCTTAGAAAGTGGTGGCGGATATCAATGTGCTTGGTGCGAGAGTGTTGTACCGGATTATTTGCAATTTTAACCGCACTTTCATTGTCACATAAAAGCGGCACCTTTTCAAGAACAACTCCATAGTCTAGGAGGGTTTGTTTCATGTATAAGATTTGTGCACAACAAGCCCCCGCGGCAATGTATTCCGCCTCGGCGGTGGACAAAGCCACACTATTTTGCTTTTTAGATGACCAAGATACTAAGGATCTCCCAAGCAAATGGCATCCTCCGGATGTGCTTTTTCTATCAATTTTGCAACCGGCATAATCCGAATCGGAGTAGCCAACTAGTTGGAATCTAGCTCCTTTGGGGTACCAAAGTCCAATGCTTGGGGTATACTTAAGATATCTTAGGATTCTTTTTACGGCACTTAGGTGAGGTTCTTTAGGGCACGCTTGAAAGCGGGCACACATGCACACACTAAACATGATGTCGGGCCTAGATGCGGTAAGGTACAACAAGCTACCAATCATAGAACGGTAAAGAGTTTGATCGATTGGTTTACCTCCCTCATCTAGGTCGAGATGTCCATTAGTTGGCATTGGGGTCTTGATTGGCTTGCATTCTTCCATCTTGAATCTTTTGAGAAGATCCTTGATATACTTTTCTTGAGAGATAAAAATCCCTTCTCTCATTTGCTTGACTTGAAACCCAAGGAAGAATGTTAGCTCACCAATCATTGACATCTCGAACTCTTTTGACATCAATTCACCAAATTCTTTGCAATAGTCTTCATTTGTTGACCCGAAGATGATATCATCAACATAGACTTGACAAATGAAGATCTCTTCATTAAATTTCTTGGTGAATAGTGTGGTGTCAACCTTCCCAATAGTGAAGCCCTTCTCAATGAGGAAGTCCCGGAGGCGCTCATACCACGCTCTAGGGGCTTGCTTGAGCCCATATAGCGCCTTGGACAACCTATAAACATGATTAGGATATCTAGGGTCTTCAAACCCGGGAGGTTGTTCAACATAGACTAGTTCATTTATGAAGCCATTTAAGAATGCACTTTTCACATCCATTTGATATAGTTTCATATCATGATGTGATGCATATGCAAGAAGGATACGAATGGCTTCAAGTCTTGCAACGGGTGCAAAAGTCTCTCCAAAATCAAGACCTTCAACTTGAGAGAACCCTTTTGCTACTAGTCTTGCCTTGTTTCTTACTACTACCCCTTGATCATCTTGCTTGTTGCGGAACACCCACTTGGTTCCAATGACTCTTGCACCTTTTGGATGCTCTTCAAGTGTCCATACTTGATTGCGGGCGAAGTTGTTCAATTCTTCATGCATGGCATTCACCCAATCCGGATCTTGAAGAGCTTCTTCTACATTCTTAGGTTCAAGACAAGAGACAAAAGAGTGATGTTCAACAAAAGAATTAAATTTTTGAGATCGAGTCATTACACCCTTTGTAGGACTCCCTATGATGAGATCTTGTGGATGTGCTTGAAGTAGAGGTGAGTTTCTTCGATCAACCATTTGAGGAGTAGGATGGGGAGCATCAACATCTTGTGCTTGTGCCTCGGCTTGATGATGAGAGACATGGGTGTCTTCATTTTCAACTCTCTCATTCTTGTCATCATCTTGAGGCACATATGATGAAGATGGTGGATTGACAATTTGTACATCGTCTTCATCATCTTTAGGCTTGATGTCACCCACCGGCATGTTCTTCATGGCCTCCCTCAATGGTTCATCACCTACATCATCACAATTCTCAATTGCTCCTTGGGAGCCGTTAGATTCATCAAATTCCACATCATATGTTTCTTCAACCAAACCGGTGGCATGGTTAAATACTCTATATGCTTTGGACTTTGATGAGTAGCCAACAAGAAAACCAATATCACAACGTCTTTGGAACTTCCCTAGGTGTTGACGCTTCTTGTAGATGTAGCATTTGCAACCAAACACCCGGAAGAATGAGACGTCCGGCTTCTTCCCATTTAGCAACTCATAAGGGGTCTTGCAAAGGAACTTTTGTAGGAAGAGGCGATTTGAAGCATAGCATGCGGTGTTGATTGCCTCGGCCCACAATTTTTCTGGTGTATTGTACTCATCTAGCATTGTTCTTGCAAGAGTGATCAAGGTCCGGTTCTTTCTCTCAACTACACCATTTTGTTGAGGAGTGTAGGTTGATGACACTTCATGCTTGATTCCAATTTCATCACAATAAGCTTCAATGTTGGTGTTGTCAAACTCTTTTCCATTGTCACTTCTAATCTTCTTTATCTTGACTTCAAATTCATTTTGAGCTCTCTTTGCAAACTTCTTGAAGCAACTTGCCACTTCGGATTTGTCATGAAGGAAGAAAGTCCAAGTGTATCTTGAGAAGTCATCCACAATCACAAGACAATAAAGATTTTCACCCAAACTCTTGTAAGTTGTAGGACCAAACAAATCCATGTGTAGAAGTTCTAGTACTCTTGATGTTGACATGTAGGCTTTGGTTGGATGAGTGTTTGCAACTTGTTTGCCGGCTTGACATGCACTACAAGGTTTGTCCTTCTCAAACTTTACATCCTTCAAACCTCTCACTAATTCTTTCTTCAATAGCTTGTTGAGAGTGTTCATTCCAACATGAGCAAGCCTCCTATGCCAAAGCCATCCAAGTGTAGTCTTGGTGAACAAACATGTCATCAAGTTTGCATCTTCGGAGGTGAAGTCAACAAGATAAAGATTGTTGTATCTAAAGCCCTTGAAAATCACTTGCTTGTCATCTATCTTTGTAACTACCACTTCATTTGGAGTGAACAAGCATTGGTAGCCAAGATCACATAGTTGCCCAACGGATAGTAAGTTGAAACTCAATGAAGCAACATAGAGCACATTTGAGAGAGAATGATCATTTGATATTGCAACCTTGCCTATACCCTTGACTTTGCTCTTTGAATTGTCCCCAAATGTGATCTTGTCTTGACATACCCCATCCTCTTCAAGTGAGGTGAACATACGAGGATCACCGGTCATATGTTGTGTGCAACCACTATCAATCACCCAATGAGATCCACCGGTCTTGTAGTTCACCTACACACAAGAGATCAAGCCTTTTGTTTAGGGACCCAAACTTGAGAGGGACCCTTAACTTTCTCAACTAGTGACTTGGCAACCCAAATTTTCTTTGGCCTATTCTTGTTAGGGGACCCAAGAACATGACTTTCATCTTTCCACTTGAGTCCTTTCTAAGCATGTAATGAGCATTGAAGGCAAAGGGTCTAGCATGCTTGGGCAAGGGTTGTGGTGGTGGAGTTTTGCACTCATGAGCAAAGTGGCCTTCTTGTCCACACTCAACACATCTCTTTGGCTTGGGCTTTGTTTTGCTTTGTTGTTGTTTGGCCTTGACCTTCTTCTCTTGATTTGCCAAATAACCAATGCCACTCCTATCCAATTTCATGACGGTGTTCATGAGTAGCTCACTTTGCAAATGTTGGCCTCTTGTGAACTTGCTTAGGCCGGTCTTGAGATGCTCTTTCTCTTGCTTGAGCTTCTTGTTTTCTTCAATAAGTGACTCATTTGAAGCTTGCTTTTCAAGAGCCAACAACTTCTTGTTCTCAACTTTAAGCATCTCATTCTCACTCTTGAGCTTGACATACTCATCATAGTCATTTGCCTCAACCACACTCTTGCCTTTGCCGCTAGAGCCTTGCTCAAAGTTCTCAACAATCAAATCATCACATGATGTAGCTATATCAATCTTAACAATTTGGTTAGTAGCATCATGTGTCTCAAGAGCAAGCTCATTAGCAACAATAAGAGTATCATAATTGATTTTCAAGGCGGTGTATTCATCTTTTAGCAAGTTTAGCCTAGTGATGAGTTCACCATGCTTCTTCTCAATTTTATCATGTTTATCTCTAAGCTCCTTGTTAGAAGTTTTGAGCTCTTTGAGAGAAGAAGACATAGTTTCATTTTGATCTATGAGCTCATCCCTAGTCTTATGTGCACTTTCAAGCTTAGATGAGAGTGATTCATTTTCATGTTGAAGCTCATCATTTTCATTTCTAGTCCTCCTTATGATTTTAGAATATTTATTTAACAATTTTACTAGTTCATCATAAGAGGGTGCATCATATTCATCATCACTATCACTATCATCATCATCACTATCACTATTTTGTACCTTTCGATCACCCTTAGCCATAAGGCATAGATGAGTAGCGGAAGATGATGGTGAAGGTGGCGGTGAAGGTGGTGATGAAGATGTCGGTGAAGATGATGATGGCCCAATCACAAATGCGGCGATCTTCTCTTTTTCATTATCACTTTCATCGCCGGAGGACTCACATGATGATTCAATGTCGGTGAGCCAATCACCAACAATATAAGCCTTGCCTCCCTTCTTCTTCTTGTAGAACTCTCTTTTCTTGCCATCTTTCTTCTTGTATGGCTTGTTCTTTCTTTTATCATCTTCTTCATCACTTGAATCATCTTTCTTGCCCTTGTACTTGTTCTTGTACTTGTCTTTTGGAGGCTTTGGGCATTGATGAGCTAGATGGCCAAGTTCTCCACAATTGAAGCAATCCATTTCGGAGATTGGCTTCCTTTTGCTACTTGTGAAGAATTTCTTCTTCTTGCCATCGAACTTGATGCCACTCTTGTTGAGCTTCTTTAGCATCTTGGTGGTCTTCCTCACCATGAGTGCAAGTGATTCATCATCAATGTCACTTTCACTTGAGCTTTCTTGCACTATCATGGCTTGGCCCTTCTTCTTTTTCTTTTCATGGCTAGCTTTGAAGGCCAAGTCTTTCTTCTTGGAAGATGATGAGCCCTCTTCCGGAGTGATGTGCATGTACATCTCATGTGCGTTGATCTTTCCCAATACTTGTGTCGGTGTTGCGGCGGAGAGATCACTTTGGTGAAGTACGGTGACAATGTGTCCATACTTCTCAACGGGAAGAACACTCAAGATCCTCCTTGCAACATCCGATTGACTCATTTTAGTGAGTCCAAGAGCATTGAGATCTTCTACAAGAACATTCAAGCGAGTGTACATTTCGTTAGCACTTTCTTTAGGAAGCATCTCAAAAGAATTAATTTTCTTTAAAGCAATATGATAGCGTTCCTCACGCTCACTCTTAGTTCCCTCATGGAGAGCACAAAGATTTTCCCACAATTCATGAGCGTTTTTGGCATTTCGCACACGATTGAAGATATCTTTGCCTAGTGCCTGGTAGATTGCATTTTTTGCCTTTGCATTCCACCGGTCGTATTTCTCCTCGTCACCACTTGGGTTAGCGGGATCCCTTATAGGAGGAAGCCCTTCGGTTGCGGCTCTAAGACACCCAACATCTATGGCTTCGAGGTACGCCTCCATACGAATTTTCCAATATGGAAAATCGTCTCCCTCAAAAGTGGGAGGTGGTCCTTCCCCATTAGACATCTTGCTCTAGGCGGTGAAGCCTAAATTAAGAGCAACACGGCTCCGATACCAATTGAAAGGATCAAGATGCCCAAGAGGGGGGGTGAATTGGGCTTTTCTAAAAATTAATTGCAAGAATTAAATCCTACAAGCCAAACTTCACCCCTAGTGCCTACTAGTGTTCCTTGTGTTTCTACCGATAAAAGTTTTGCACCCTAAGTTCCAATCCTAGACTAGCATGGCAATTCTAGGAAAGTAAACAAGCAATAAAAGTAATGCACGAAAGTAAATGCTTGAAAGTAAGGGTTAGGAACACGGCGATGTTTTGCCGAGGTATCGGAGAGTCGCCACTCCCCACTAGTCCTCGTTGGAGCACCCGCGCAAGGGTGTAGCTCCCCTTGATCCGCGCAAGGATCAAGTGCTCTCTACGGGTTGATTCTTCGACACTCCGTCGCGGCGAATCACCCAAAACCGCTCACAACTTGAGTTGGGTCACCCACAATCTCGTCGGATGATCACCAAACTCCCAATCACCACCAAACCGTCTAGGTGATGGCGATCACCAAGAGTAACAAGCTAGAACTCTCACTTGACCACAACAAGCCTAATGAGAAGATGGATGCACACTTGCTAGACTCTTGTCACTAGAGAGGATTCTCAAACTTTGATTCGCAAATCTCTATCCTCACTAGGGCTCTTGCACTCCCTTGCACTTCAAAGGTGTTTCTCAGCTGAACAAATGAGCAAGAGACCTCTAAAAGAGGTGGAGAGGATGTATTTATACACACCACAGTCGAAACGAACCGTTACCTGCCAAATCAGCAAAACGCGGGGTGACCGGACGCGCGGTCTAAGTGACCGGACGCGCCGGTCGCTCGTAACGGTCGAAAACTGAAACCTATGCTGAGTGACCGGACGCGCTGATCCGTGATGACCGGACGCGCCGGTCTGAGATGACCGGACGCACCGATCAGGGATGATTGGACGCGTCCGATCATGCAAGAGCTCTCTGGAAAACTGACCTGACGCACGACCGCGTCCGATCATAGGTGACCGGACGCGTCAGGTCACCACGGGACCTTACTGGAACATGACCGGACGCGCCGATCATTTTCACAGTCGCGTCCGATTACGATGTTTACCCTCTGGAACACGTGTCAGACTGACCACCGCGTCCGGTCCTCTCAAGGACCGCGTCGGTCAATCAGCTGAAACGCAGTGAAGTTTAGTACTGACCGGACGCGTCCGGTCATGACCAGGACCGCGTCCGGTCATAGGTAAACGGCTCAAACGTCTTCTAAACGCGATGCAACTTGAACCAAGTTGCTTCTAACTGAACTCTGAGCTTTTCTCGAGCTACCTAGTGCTAAGTTTGACAAGTGTGCACCACACCTAAACACAAGACTCACCTAGGTCAAGCTACTCGCTCATGCCCCTCTTTATAGTACGGTCAAAGGAAGAAACAAAGATCCTAACGACTATTCCAGATGTATCTCAACACCTTGACATCCGGAACTAACCGTCCTTAATCTTATCGTTAATCCTTTGAAAACCGAAACGATTTCCATCAAGGGACATGAATACCATATTGCCCAAAGCAGTTATCATCTTCATGACCTAACTTACCAATGTTTCTGCAAAACACACGTTAGTCATGGTAATTATGTGTTGTCATTAATTGCCGAAACCAACACCGGGGCCTAGATGCTTTCAAGTAGGCCGTAGCTGACTAAATGCTGAGATAGAGGAGAGAGAGAGAAGCGAGCTATAAGCTTACAGTTGGTTTGGGCATAAAGAACCAAGAAAATCTTTGTGAAAGAGATAAATGAGTCATATATTAATGATGAAGAGCCAAACTACTAAATGGACGGGCTGAGAGAATGCTGTAAAGAACCTTACGGTCAGCAAACCAGCTGTATTATTAACCTTATAGGATACTACAACTAATCAAACTATGCAATCCTTGTCTGGAGATGTGTGCCACAACAAAACTAGCTAACTCTGCTGGTAGGATTTCGTCTCCTTGACAAAAGTTAGCTCTGCTTGGCACTAATAGGGCTATAGGCCCGCCCTTATCTGAAAAATCCCAGTGCAACAACGACATAAACTATTAAAGACAAGGACTAATATATAGTCATGGGACTACCTACTCATAAACACTTGTCTAGCAGAGATGTGGTTGTTAGTTACCAAACTAATCAAAAGAGTAATCACATTGCAGAGTACGCATATCTCTTCTAGCAACTATACTTCAACAAAACTACTACTACCCGGATAGGCATGTCTGGAAATACCTCATCTTGATCATGAAACCATACATACTAATATTTCCATGCTATCCAGACAAAAGACTCGATATCCCTTTTATAATAACCTAATAACGCCCAAATCCTTTTTTCTTGCAGATTTCTATAAGATATTTAATT